>CM032467.1:28299703-28313557 GCA_019059595.1 Marasmia exigua | reverse complement strand
TAGCCTGTAACTGACCACGGACGGCCGTCAGCTCCTCTGTTAGTTTCCTGACTGTTGCTTGGAGGGCAGCCGTCTCTTCTGAGGTCGACCGTTTCGCCATCTCGGCTGATACGGATAGGAGAGACAGAGTCCTATCCTTGATCGCCTTTTGACAGCCGCCCTTCAGACTCTGCGACTTCCTGACGACGCCCAGGATTTGTGTTGCGTCTTCATGCGCTGTCTCTTCCAGGTCCTTGATGGAAAGGTCCTTCAGGTCCAGACTATTTGCGACGCCGGTATCCTTGTTTTGCGCGACGATCGCGCGTGGCGCGCTCCTGTTCCATAAGGTCCTTTTCATACTGCAGTTTAACTTGTACTTTCAGGGCCTCCGCCGCTGCGAGTCTATTCTTCGCCAGTTCTATAAATTGTCCCGAGGTGGTGGGACGTCCGGGTGCACGTTTTGCGTGCTTGCGCACAGATTTAGAGCTGCGGTCAGAGCCAGAGTCCTGTGACTTAGGCTCTTCCGCAGCTGTACGTTTGCGCGAGGGGCGAGGTTTGAGAAACCTCTCCCGCGTTGTGGTGGAGGCGTCGCTCCATACCGAATCGGTGTCGGAGCCCTTCAGGGTATCCGTCTCCGATTCTGAAACCTCCAAGTCGCCAGGGCGGAAAAACCCGCCCGGGGTGTCCGATCTGGTTGAGTTGGCGGATGTTGCCACCGCCAGCTTAAGTTTTTGTCCTTTTGAAGGCGTAGCCTTCTGCAGGATGACGCTACAAGGCGTGCATCCCGCCGTCAAGTCCAGTTGGTTCCAGGTTTCCGGAACAATCGTTTCGTCCATTTCCATTCCAAGTTCGTTAGTGTTAACGCCGACCGTCGGGGCCGCCGTCTCCACTGCCAGTTCGTCATGAGCCAAATCAAATGCCGTATCGATATCCGATGAAGTGTTTGCCGAGTCGTTGTTTAGAGGGGTAATAGGGTTTTTTTGGGTTTTATTCTTGTTCAATTCCATAGAGTTCCCACGAGAAGTGAGCAAATAAAAGTCCACCGGTGCAGAGGCTCTATACACCGGCAACCCAAATACGCCAGGGGGTTGGGAGTTCCCCCTGGGATGGCCGCTAGCAGGCTGGTAACATCCCAGCCACCCGAAGGCGACCGACGCCGCGCGAGGCCCCGAACGGGGCGCCCCAACGTCGGTCCTTTATGGTTTTTTACTGTGGTTGTCTCCACCGGGCCGGCCAATCAAGGCAAGCCCGCTCCCACGCTCGGAGGGGTCCTCTCGGACCCCCCAGCGCTAGCGTGTTAACCCTCCCCGACAGGCACGCCGACCCGCCGGTTCGGGGTGATTATTTATAGAGGTTTTCTTCCTCGCAGTCCACTCTCAGTGAGCGGACCCCCGGCCTCCTCTCAATGAGGAGGTTACGGTGTACTGGGTGATTTTTATAGAGGTTTTCTTCCTCGCAGTCCACTCTCAGTGAGTGGACCCCCGGCCCCCTCTCAGTGAGGAGGTTACGGTGTGCCGCTTTTGGTCCGCGCCGGCCGCAGCCGGTACCTCCCATATCTGGAAGGCGTTCCCCTATCCGCCACCGGGGGACGCGTCCGATAGCTGAGCGGAATCGGCCGACTCGAGGTGCAATGAGCCGACCAACAGCCACGGAAACCTAACCTAACCTAACCTAACCTAACCTATATATAACTCGGTTTTTCAACCACTTAGAAGAGACCTAGACTCTTCGCAATTTTACCGAAAAGGCTCTATAATTATACCTTCCCAATAGCCCAATCCCGAGGGAACCCCAATTTATACTTTTTCCGTAATAAAATAAAAACACTTTGAAATTTTGGTCGTCCTGAATTTTTGGTCGCGGCAATCGCACACCCGAAAAAACTCACACTTGGCCGAAATTTCAAAATTCAATTAAAAATAGTTCCACTTCACTTTTTCCCAAAATTCTTTTTGTATAATATAGTTCCCGACGTCAGCTTTCAGCTGACACCACTTTCATCCCCCTCCGATAATATTAGAACACCCATTCTCGACTTCAAAGTTTCGGCAAAATTTTTCCATAGTAAAAATTCCGGACCTTAGGTGGATTTCTTAGGGATTTTTACTAGGAAAGATTACGTAACTTTGAAATCGACTTTTTTATTATTGGAGATATCCTAAAAATTCTTTTTGCAGTAGTTTCAGGTAGTTTCAAAACCATTTTTGCCGTTTTGAAACTTAGGATTAACTTAGGTTTAAATATAGTTCTAGGACTTAGAAAATTTTTCTTTTCTAACTTTTTCTATTTTGCTCAGATTCGACTCTGTCGACTTTAAAAACATACTTTTAGCCCTTATATACCTACTTTTTCGTCTTATATACTTGTCTTCTTGTCTTATATACTTGTTTTATACCTTCTCAACTTTGTTTTAGTTTCTGTTTTTCTTTATAATTTCTTTGTTTTTAATCAGTTTTCTTTAGTTTTTTCCTACAAATTAGTTTTAAAATCGGGTTTTCACCGATTTCTTGACTTCTTGTGGTTGTTTGGTGTTACCATGCCCCCCAAGAAGAAACCACCCCCCAAGAAAAACTCCCCCCCCCCAACTACATCTGGGGCACCTATCGTACCTGGAAATGAGTCGTCGCCTGTGCCATTCGTCCTGGACCCCTTTGGGTTTCAGGCGGATGACTTTTTATCTGGGCTCTCGGACAACGACAGTGACGATAGATACTCAGATATTTTGCCGCCATGTATGCAGCGACCGATTGGAGAGGAGTCGGGTGTTGCTGTGGCGGATGCTGCGGCGTCGACTGGAGGAGCGCCCGTTGGTGCCGCCGCCCCCGCAGCCAAGAAAAAGAAAACACCGGCTTCTCAGAAGTTGTCGCAAGCTTCCGACAAACCCTTGCCCCAACTCCATGTGGACCCCAGTGAAGCGCAGGACTTTCTCTCCTTCTTCTATGTGGTCACTGGAGCAAACCGCACTCTAATGGAGGCAGTCAATCATGGTAAGAGTCTGACTCGCGAGATGAAGGCTCTTATCACCAAATGCTCTGACTGCATTGATAAAACAATGGAGCATTTCCTCAATAATCTCGTTGACTACGAAAACGACACTTCCAAGTGTGCTGCACCGGGTGCCGTGGACAGGCCAGCTGTGGCTCCAGCAGTGGGCCCTGAGGTAACGGGCACAGACTTAAAAGGCATGATCGCGGGAGTTGTGCGCGAGGAGATGCAGCTGCTGCGGGAGGAGCTTCGTGCTGTTCCCCCTGTGTCTCCCGCCGCCCCCACCACCACATATGCTACAGTCGTTTCGTCGTCGTCACGCGCCCCTCCACCGAAAATCACCAAACCGGCCATCATCGTTTCGGCTAAAGACACCACCAAAAAGCACGAACAAGTCATCTCCGACTGGAAGAAAGTCGTTTCCTTCCGGAAGGAGAAATATGCGCCTGCGAAAATCATGGCCGTTTCTAACGGCAAATTGCGCATTGAGTTTGACACTCCAACTCAGTGCGAGGAGGTCATCTCCCGCACTAAAGAGGCCCCAGGGTTCGACGCCGAGAAGGCAAAGCGCCGACCGCCCCTCCTGATTCTGAAGGGAGTCAGCAAGGACGTTCCTCGGGACGAACTTGTTGAAACCCTACAGCACCAGAACTCAGTCGAGGGCCTGCGACTTTGCTTTCTCACGTCGAATAAAAACCCGAACTTGTATAATGCGGTCATTGAGGTGAACCCGGAGACTCGCCGCACACTGCTCGGAGCGGGGAAGGTCAATGTCGACCACAACCGTGTCCATGTGGAAGACTTCTCTCGCTTCGTGCAGTGCTACCAGTGCCTTCAATACGGACACACCAAGGCCAAATGCACCTCCGAGTCCAAGCCGTGTGCTTATTGCGCCACTGAGGGTCATCACGCAAGTGATTGCCCCCACAAGGACAACCCAGATAAGCGCAAGTGCTACAATTGCACCAAGTTCAGCACCGTCACCGGCACCAAATGTGACCTCAAACACATCGCCACCAGTCGGACTCAATGTCCACGTATAAAGACGATGATTCGTCGTATTAGTGACTTAACGGATTATGGGATGTGAATACCTTCGTCACATCCTAATCGCCATCTTCTTCCCTTCCTTTCCATTATCTTTCTTCCTTCTCCCTTTTCCCTCTAAATTATTTCCTGCAAGTTCTGTCTTGCAATTTCGTCCCTTTTACTTTTTCGTAAAACCAATTTTTCCCAAAATTTCCTAAGTTGCCGTCGTATCAAATCGCGACAAATGGCAAAACTTCAAGTAAGCACAAACACATGGGAAAAAAAAAAAAAAAAAAAAAAAAAACCTTAACCTATTATCATAGAAATGGTTTTTGGGACATCCGAAAAAGTGGGGTAATTTCCCCACTTTTAGGGTAATTTTCCCCAAAAATCAATGAAGTCATATTTTGACGTGGAAACGTCGAATTCGGGTAATTCTTACCCAAACAAACCTAACCTATATCATAGAAATGGTTTTTGGGACATCCGAAAAAGTGGGGTAATTTCCCCACTTTTAGGGTAATTTCCCCAAAAATCATGAAGTCATATTTTGACGTGGAAACGTCGAATTCGGGTAATTCTTACCCAAACAAACCTAACCTATATCATAGAAATGGTTTTTGGGACATCCGAAAAAGTGGGGTAATTTCCCCACTTTTAGGGTAATTTCCCCAAAAATCAAGAAGTCATATTTTGACGTGGAAACGTCGAATTCGGGTAATTCTTACCCAAACAAACCTAACCTATATCATAGAAATGGTTTTTGGGACATCCGAAAAAGTGGGGTAATTTCCCCACTTTTAGGGTAATTTCCCCAAAAATCATGAAGTCATATTTTGACGTGGAAACGTCGAATTCGGGTAATTCTTACCCAAACAAACCTAACCTATATCATAGAAATGGTTTTTGGGACATCCGAAAAAGTGGGGTAATTTCCCCACTTTTAGGGTAATTTCCCCAAAAATCATGAAGTCATATTTTGACGTGGAAACGTCGAATTCGGGTAATTCTTACCCAAACAAACCTAACCTATATCATAGAAATGGTTTTTGGGACATCCGAAAAAGTGGGGTAATTTCCCCACTTTTAGGGTAATTTCCCCAAAAATCATGAAGTCATATTTTGACGTGGAAACGTCGAATTCGGGTAATTCTTACCCAAACAAACCTAACCTATATCATAGAAATGGTTTTTGGGACATCCGAAAAAGTGGGGTAATTTCCCCACTTTTAGGGTAATTTCCCCAAAAATCAATGAAGTCATATTTTGACGTGGAAACGTCGAATTCGGGTAATTCTTACCCAAACAAACCTAACCTATATCATAGAAATGGTTTTTGGGACATCCGAAAAAGTGGGGTAATTTCCCCACTTTTAGGGTAATTTCCCCAAAAATCAATGAAGTCATATTTTGACGTGGAAACGTCGAATTCGGGTAATTCTTACCCAAACAAACCTAACCTATATCATAGAAATGGTTTTTGGGACATCCGAAAAAGTGGGGTAATTTCCCCACTTTTAGGGTAATTTCCCCAAAAATCAATGAAGTCATATTTTGACGTGGAAACGTCGAATTCGGGTAATTCTTACCCAAACAAACCTAACCTATATCATAGAAATGGTTTTTGGGACATCCGAAAAAGTGGGGTAATTTCCCCACTTTTAGGGTAGATTTCCCCAAAAATCATGAAGTCATATTTTGACGTGGAAACGTCGAATTCGGGTAATTCTTACCCAAACAAACCTAACCTATATCATAGAAATGGTTTTTGGGACATCCGAAAAAGTGGGGTAATTTCCCCACTTTTAGGGTAATTTCCCCAAAAATCATGAAGTCATATTTTGACGTGGAAACGTCGAATTCGGGTAATTCTTACCCAAACAAACCTAACCTATATCATAGAAATGGTTTTTGGGACATCCGAAAAAGTGGGGTAATTTCCCCACTTTTAGGGTAATTTCCCCAAAAATCATGAAGTCATATTTTGACGTGGAAACGTCGAATTCGGGTAATTCTTACCCAAACAAACCTAACCTATATCATAGAAATGGTTTTTGGGACATCCGAAAAAGTGGGGTAATTTCCCCACTTTTAGGGTAATTTCCCCAAAAATCATGAAGTCATATTTTGACGTGGAAACGTCGAATTCGGGTAATTCTTACCCAAACAAACCTAACCTATATCATAGAAATGGTTTTTGGGACATCCGAAAAAGTGGGGTAATTTCCCCACTTTTAGGGTAATTTCCCCAAAAATCAATGAAGTCATATTTTGACGTGGAAACGTCGAATTCGGGTAATTCTTACCCAAACAAACCTAACCTATATCATAGAAATGGTTTTTGGGACATCCGAAAAAGTGGGGTAATTTCCCCACTTTTGGGGAGATTTCCCCAAAAATCATGAAGTCATATTTTGACCTGGAAACGTCGAATTCGGGTAATTCTTTACCCAAACAAACCTAACCTATATCATAGAAATGGTTTTTGGGACATCCGAAAAAGTGGGGTAATTTCCCCACTTTTAGGGGAGATTTCCCCAAAAATCATGAAGTCATATTTTGACCTGGAAACGTCGAATTCGGGTAATTCTTTACCCAAACAAACCTAACCTATATCATAGAAATGGTTTTTGGGACATCCGAAAAAGTGGGGTAATTTCCCCACTTTTAGGGGAGATTTCCCCAAAAATCATGAAGTCATATTTTGACCTGGAAACGTCGAATTCGGGTAATTTTACCCAAACAAACCTAACCTATATCATAGAAATGGTTTTTGGGACATCCGAAAAAGTGGGGTAATTTCCCCACTTTTAGGGGAGATTTCCCCAAAAATCATGAAGTCATATTTTGACCTGGAAACGTCGAATTCGGGTAATTCTTACCCAAACAAACCTAACCTATATCATAGAAATGGTTTTTGGGACATCCGAAAAAGTGGGGTAATTTCCCCACTTTTAGGGGAGATTTCCCCAAAAATCATGAAGTCATATTTTGACCTGGAAACGTCGAATTCGGGTAATTCTTACCCAAACAAACCTAACCTATATCATAGAAATGGTTTTTGGGACATCCGAAAAAGTGGGGTAATTTCCCCACTTTTAGGGTAGATTTCCCCAAAAATCATGAAGTCATATTTTGACCGTGGAAACGTCGAATTCGGGTAATTCTTACCCAAACAAACCTAACCTATATCATAGAAATGGTTTTTGGGACATCCGAAAAAGTGGGGTAATTTCCCCACTTTTAGGGGAGATTTCCCCAAAAATCATGAAGTCATATTTTGACCGTGGAAACGTCGAATTCGGGTAATTCTTACCCAAACAAACCTAACCTATATCATAGAAATGGTTTTTGGGACATCCGAAAAAGTGGGGTAATTTCCCCACTTTTAGGGTAATTTCCCCAAAAATCATGAAGTCATATTTTGACGTGGAAACGTCGAATTCGGGTAATTCTTACCCAAACAAACCTAACCTATATCATAGAAATGGTTTTTGGGACATCCGAAAAAGTGGGGTAATTTCCCCACTTTTAGGGTAATTTCCCCAAAAATCAATGAAGTCATATTTTGACGTGGAAACGTCGAATTCGGGTAATTCTTACCCAAACAAACCTAACCTATATCATAGAAATGGTTTTTGGGACATCCGAAAAAGTGGGGTAATTTCCCCACTTTTAGGGTATTTCCCCAAAAATCATGAAGTCATATTTTGACGTGGAAACGTCGAATTCGGGTAATTCTTACCCAAACAAACCTAACCTATATCATAGAAATGGTTTTTGGGACATCCGAAAAAGTGGGGTAATTTCCCCACTTTTAGGGTAGATTTCCCCAAAAATCAATGAAGTCATATTTTGACGTGGAAACGTCGAATTCGGGTAATTCTTACCCAAACAAACCTAACCTATATCATAGAAATGGTTTTTGGGACATCCGAAAAAGTGGGGTAATTTCCCCACTTTTAGGGTAGATTTCCCCAAAAATCATGAAGTCATATTTTGACGTGGAAACGTCGAATTCGGGTAATTCTTACCCAAACAAACCTAACCTATATCATAGAAATGGTTTTTGGGACATCCGAAAAAGTGGGGTAATTTCCCCACTTTTAGGGTAGATTTCCCCAAAAATCAATGAAGTCATATTTTGACCGTGGAAACGTCGAATTCGGGTAATTCTTACCCAAACAAACCTAACCTATATCATAGAAATGGTTTTTGGGACATCCGAAAAAGTGGGGTAATTTCCCCACTTTTAGGGTAGATTTCCCCAAAAATCAATGAAGTCATATTTTGACGTGGAAACGTCGAATTCGGGTAATTCTTACCCAAACAAACCTAACCTATATCATAGAAATGGTTTTTGGGACATCCGAAAAAGTGGGGTAATTTCCCCACTTTTAGGGTAGATTTCCCCAAAAATCATGAAGTCATATTTTGACCGTGGAAACGTCGAATTCGGGTAATTCTTACCCAAACAAACCTAACCTATATCATAGAAATGGTTTTTGGGACATCCGAAAAAGTGGGGTAATTTCCCCACTTTTAGGGTAGATTTCCCCAAAAATCATGAAGTCATATTTTGACGTGGAAACGTCGAATTCGGGTAATTCTTACCCAAACAAACCTAACCTATATCATAGAAATGGTTTTTGGGACATCCGAAAAAGTGGGGTAATTTCCCCACTTTTAGGGTAGATTTCCCCAAAAATCAATGAAGTCATATTTTGACGTGGAAACGTCGAATTCGGGTAATTCTTACCCAAACAAACCTAACCTATATCATAGAAATGGTTTTTGGGACATCCGAAAAAGTGGGGTAATTTCCCCACTTTTAGGGTAGATTTCCCCAAAAATCATGAAGTCATATTTTGACCGTGGAAACGTCGAATTCGGGTAATTCTTACCCAAACAAACCTAACCTATATCATAGAAATGGTTTTTGGGACATCCGAAAAAGTGGGGTAATTTCCCCACTTTTAGGGTAGATTTCCCCAAAAATCATGAAGTCATATTTTGACGTGGAAACGTCGAATTCGGGTAATTCTTACCCAAACAAACCTAACCTATATCATAGAAATGGTTTTTGGGACATCCGAAAAAGTGGGGTAATTTCCCCACTTTTAGGGTAGATTTCCCCAAAAATCATGAAGTCATATTTTGACGTGGAAACGTCGAATTCGGGTAATTCTTACCCAAACAAACCTAACCTATATCATAGAAATGGTTTTTGGGACATCCGAAAAAGTGGGGTAATTTCCCCACTTTTAGGGTAGATTTCCCCAAAAATCATGAAGTCATATTTTGACGTGGAAACGTCGAATTCGGGTAATTCTTACCCAAACAAACCTAACCTATATCATAGAAATGGTTTTTGGGACATCCGAAAAAGTGGGGTAATTTCCCCACTTTTAGGGTAGATTTCCCCAAAAATCATGAAGTCATATTTTGACCGTGGAAACGTCGAATTCGGGTAATTCTTACCCAAACAAACCTAACCTATATCATAGAAATGGTTTTTGGGACATCCGAAAAAGTGGGGTAATTTCCCCACTTTTAGGGGAGATTTCCCCAAAAATCATGAAGTCATATTTTGACCGTGGAAACGTCGAATTCGGGTAATTCTTACCCAAACAAACCTAACCTATATCATAGAAATGGTTTTTGGGACATCCGAAAAAGTGGGGTAATTTCCCCACTTTTAGGGTAGATTTCCCCAAAAATCATGAAGTCATATTTTGACGTGGAAACGTCGAATTCGGGTAATTCTTACCCAAACAAACCTAACCTATATCATAGAAATGGTTTTTGGGACATCCGAAAAAGTGGGGTAATTTCCCCACTTTTAGGGTAGATTTCCCCAAAAATCATGAAGTCATATTTTGACGTGGAAACGTCGAATTCGGGTAATTCTTACCCAAACAAACCTAACCTATATCATAGAAATGGTTTTTGGGACATCCGAAAAAGTGGGGTAATTTCCCCACTTTTAGGGTAATTTCCCCAAAAATCAAGAAGTCATATTTTGACGTGGAAACGTCGAATTCGGGTAATTCTTACCCAAACAAACCTAACCTATATCATAGAAATGGTTTTTGGGACATCCGAAAAAGTGGGGTAATTTCCCCACTTTTAGGGTATTTTCCCCAAAAATCAAGAAGTCATATTTTGACGTGGAAACGTCGAATTCGGGTAATTCTTACCCAAACAAACCTAACCTATATCATAGAAATGGTTTTTGGGACATCCGAAAAAGTGGGGTAATTTCCCCACTTTTAGGGTATTTTCCCCAAAAATCAAGAAGTCATATTTTGACGTGGAAACGTCGAATTCGGGTAATTCTTACCCAAACAAACCTAACCTATATCATAGAAATGGTTTTTGGGACATCCGAAAAAGTGGGGTAATTTCCCCACTTTTAGGGTAATTTCCCCAAAAATCATGAAGTCATATTTTGACGTGGAAACGTCGAATTCGGGTAATTCTTACCCAAACAAACCTAACCTATATCATAGAAATGGTTTTTGGGACATCCGAAAAAGTGGGGTAATTTCCCCACTTTTAGGGTAATTTCCCCAAAAATCATGAAGTCATATTTTGACGTGGAAACGTCGAATTCGGGTAATTCTTACCCAAACAAACCTAACCTATATCATAGAAATGGTTTTTGGGACATCCGAAAAAGTGGGGTAATTTCCCCACTTTTAGGGTAATTTCCCCAAAAATCAATGAAGTCATATTTTGACGTGGAAACGTCGAATTCGGGTAATTCTTACCCAAACAAACCTAACCTATATCATAGAAATGGTTTTTGGGACATCCGAAAAAGTGGGGTAATTTCCCCACTTTTAGGGTAATTTCCCCAAAAATCAATGAAGTCATATTTTGACGTGGAAACGTCGAATTCGGGTAATTCTTACCCAAACAAACCTAACCTATATCATAGAAATGGTTTTTGGGACATCCGAAAAAGTGGGGTAATTTCCCCACTTTTAGGGTAATTTCCCCAAAAATCATGAAGTCATATTTTGACGTGGAAACGTCGAATTCGGGTAATTCTTACCCAAACAAACCTAACCTATATCATAGAAATGGTTTTTGGGACATCCGAAAAAGTGGGGTAATTTCCCCACTTTTAGGGTAATTTCCCCAAAAATCAATGAAGTCATATTTTGACGTGGAAACGTCGAATTCGGGTAATTCTTACCCAAACAAACCTAACCTATATCATAGAAATGGTTTTTGGGACATCCGAAAAAGTGGGGTAATTTCCCCACTTTTAGGGTAATTTCCCCAAAAATCATGAAGTCATATTTTGACGTGGAAACGTCGAATTCGGGTAATTCTTACCCAAACAAACCTAACCTATATCATAGAAATGGTTTTTGGGACATCCGAAAAAGTGGGGTAATTTCCCCACTTTTAGGGTAATTTCCCCAAAAATCAATGAAGTCATATTTTGACGTGGAAACGTCGAATTCGGGTAATTCTTACCCAAACAAACCTAACCTATATCATAGAAATGGTTTTTGGGACATCCGAAAAAGTGGGGTAATTTCCCCACTTTTAGGGTAATTTCCCCAAAAATCAATGAAGTCATATTTTGACGTGGAAACGTCGAATTCGGGTAATTCTTACCCAAACAAACCTAACCTATATCATAGAAATGGTTTTTGGGACATCCGAAAAAGTGGGGTAATTTCCCCACTTTTAGGGTATTTTCCCCAAAAATCAATGAAGTCATATTTTGACCGTGGAAACGTCGAATTCGGGTAATTCTTACCCAAACAAACCTAACCTATATCATAGAAATGGTTTTTGGGACATCCGAAAAAGTGGGGTAATTTCCCCACTTTTAGGGTAATTTCCCCAAAAATCATGAAGTCATATTTTGACGTGGAAACGTCGAATTCGGGTAATTCTTACCCAAACAAACCTAACCTATATCATAGAAATGGTTTTTGGGACATCCGAAAAAGTGGGGTAATTTCCCCACTTTTAGGGTATTTCCCCAAAAATCATGAAGTCATATTTTGACGTGGAAACGTCGAATTCGGGTAATTCTTACCCAAACAAACCTAACCTATATCATAGAAATGGTTTTTGGGACATCCGAAAAAGTGGGGTAATTTCCCCACTTTTAGGGTAATTTCCCCAAAAATCAATGAAGTCATATTTTGACGTGGAAACGTCGAATTCGGGTAATTCTTACCCAAACAAACCTAACCTATATCATAGAAATGGTTTTTGGGACATCCGAAAAAGTGGGGTAATTTCCCCACTTTTAGGGTAATTTCCCCAAAAATCATGAAGTCATATTTTGACGTGGAAACGTCGAATTCGGGTAATTCTTACCCAAACAAACCTAACCTATATCATAGAAATGGTTTTTGGGACATCCGAAAAAGTGGGGTAATTTCCCCACTTTTAGGGTAATTTCCCCAAAAATCAATGAAGTCATATTTTGACGTGGAAACGTCGAATTCGGGTAATTCTTACCCAAACAAACCTAACCTATATCATAGAAATGGTTTTTGGGACATCCGAAAAAGTGGGGTAATTTCCCCACTTTTAGGGTAATTTCCCCAAAAATCATGAAGTCATATTTTGACGTGGAAACGTCGAATTCGGGTAATTCTTACCCAAACAAACCTAACCTATATCATAGAAATGGTTTTTGGGACATCCGAAAAAGTGGGGTAATTTCCCCACTTTTAGGGTAATTTCCCCAAAAATCATGAAGTCATATTTTGACGTGGAAACGTCGAATTCGGGTAATTCTTACCCAAACAAACCTAACCTATATCATAGAAATGGTTTTTGGGACATCCGAAAAAGTGGGGTAATTTCCCCACTTTTAGGGTAATTTCCCCAAAAATCATGAAGTCATATTTTGACGTGGAAACGTCGAATTCGGGTAATTCTTACCCAAACAAACCTAACCTATATCATAGAAATGGTTTTTGGGACATCCGAAAAAGTGGGGTAATTTCCCCACTTTTAGGGTAGATTTCCCCAAAAATCAATGAAGTCATATTTTGACGTGGAAACGTCGAATTCGGGTAATTCTTACCCAAACAAACCTAACCTATATCATAGAAATGGTTTTTGGGACATCCGAAAAAGTGGGGTAATTTCCCCACTTTTAGGGTAATTTCCCCAAAAATCAATGAAGTCATATTTTGACGTGGAAACGTCGAATTCGGGTAATTCTTACCCAAACAAACCTAACCTATATCATAGAAATGGTTTTTGGGACATCCGAAAAAGTGGGGTAATTTCCCCACTTTTAGGGTAATTTCCCCAAAAATCAATGAAGTCATATTTTGACGTGGAAACGTCGAATTCGGGTAATTCTTACCCAAACAAACCTAACCTATATCATAGAAATGGTTTTTGGGACATCCGAAAAAGTGGGGTAATTTCCCCACTTTTAGGGTAATTTCCCCAAAAATCATGAAGTCATATTTTGACGTGGAAACGTCGAATTCGGGTAATTCTTACCCAAACAAACCTAACCTATATCATAGAAATGGTTTTTGGGACATCCGAAAAAGTGGGGTAATTTCCCCACTTTTAGGGTAATTTCCCCAAAAATCATGAAGTCATATTTTGACGTGGAAACGTCGAATTCGGGTAATTCTTACCCAAACAAACCTAACCTATATCATAGAAATGGTTTTTGGGACATCCGAAAAAGTGGGGTAATTTCCCCACTTTTAGGGTAGATTTCCCCAAAAATCATGAAGTCATATTTTGACGTGGAAACGTCGAATTCGGGTAATTCTTACCCAAACAAACCTAACCTATATCATAGAAATGGTTTTTGGGACATCCGAAAAAGTGGGGTAATTTCCCCACTTT
>CM032467.1:28268573-28299603 GCA_019059595.1 Marasmia exigua | reverse complement strand
ACGGGGCCGCGCGTGCTGCAGCCCAGGGCGGCAGAAGCGGGGACCTTGTTATTAGGAGAGTGCGACGCCTCGGCCTAGAAGTGGCTGTAGAGAAGACGGAGGCAATTTATTTCCGAAGTTTAGAGAAAGGTTCCCCTCCGGCAGAAACATAACTGTCGGAGGGACCCAGGTTGCAGTGAAGGCCGAGATGCGCTATCTCGCCTCACCCTGGATCCGCGGTGGCATTTTGGCCTGCATTTTAGCAGGATGTCACCGCGGCTCCTCAAGGCAGCAGACACACTCTCGTGGCTGCTGCCCAACCTGGGTGGCCCAGGGGTCCAGGTGCCGGCGACTCTATGCCGGCATCCTGCGGAGTATGGCGCTCTACGGGGCGCCAGTCTGGGCCGACTCCCTGGCAAGGGGGGAAAATCTTCCCTTCTTGCGGGGGCCTCAGCGGGTGATAGCGCAGCGGGTCGCTCGAGCTTACCAGACGGTAAGTTCGATGTGGCCTGCTTGCTCGCTGAGACGCCCCCTTGGGAGTCAGACGCCGTTGTGGCTCTCCGCCGTGTACGATTGCACGGCGGAGAAAAAGGGCAAGAGGGGAGTCCTTTTGCCCCGTCGAGCGGGAGGCCGTGCGGAAGGAGGCCCGTCAGGTCCTCCTGAGGCGATGGTCTGAGCACCTCGTCCTCACCCGCTACGGCCGCAGAACGCTCGACGCGCTCGCCCCGGTCATGGACCGGTGGCTGGAGCGTGCACACGGCGTGGTCTCCTTCCGGATGGTGCAGGTAATGACCGGGCATGGCTGCTTCGGTTATTACCTGCACAAAATCGGCAGGGAGGAGACGCCTTTCGTGCCACACGTGCGGCGACCCTGTGGACACGGCGCAACACACCTTGGCGGTGTGTGCGCCGTGGGCACAGGCTCGCCATGCATTGGTGGCAAAGGTCGGTCAGGACCTCTCACTCTCCAATATAGGCGAGAGCTATATTGGGCGAGTGAGGATGCCTGGAAGGCCTTTGCTGCTTATTGCGAGCACGTGATTGGCGGCGAAGGAGGCGGCGGAGCGCGAGCGAGAGGCTGACCCTCTCGCTCCCGCTATCCGCAAGGCACGTAGAGGGAGGAGACGACGCGAATACTTGCGTCTCCTTCCCCTGCGAGGAGCAGGTCCGCTGGTGCGTGGGGCTGTAACCCCACCACCGGCATTGCACGGGCCTCCTCCTACGCCCTGTGGGGACGGCACAGCTCTCTCGGCTGTCCCCACTCTCCTCCCCCGACCCCGGGGGAGGAAGCGCCGTGCCCGCCGTGTAGGCGGGCTTCCGTCCGGGAGGGGTCGTGGTGCCAGGTTTCGTACCCTCACCCCACGACCTCTCCCACTATGGACGATGAGGGAGAGCCCCAGGAGTTTTAGGTCGGTATACCCCCGCCTTCTGCGGGGGGGGGGAGTCCGACATAACCCATCCGTTTACAGACGGATGGGTATGCGTAATGCATTTCTCCTGGGTGACCAAAAAAAAAAAAAAAAAAAAAAAAAAAAGGTTAGGTTAGTTAGGTTTTAGGTTAGGTTTTTGTTTTTTTTTTTTTTTTTTCCCATGTGTTTGTGTTATCTTAATGTTGTGCCATTTGGCCGCGATTTGATACGACGGCAACTCTAGGAAAAATGGAAAAAATTGTTTTGACTAAAAGTCAAGACACAAAATGCAAGACAGAACTTGCGAGGAAAAATTTCGTTTCCATTTTCGAACGGTCAACCTTGAACCGGTTCTGTGTGAGTGGGATAATCCGTTCCGGGGCAAATACCTGTGTTTTGAAACGTCACAGTACGTTTCCACTGTTGGATGGCGAGTTTGGGGTCGTTTATTGGGTCTTTTGGGGATACGGTAATGAAAAGGGACGGACGGGATATTTTGGGGGGGATAGCGGGTTGGATAGGGGTTTTGATGGTTGTGGATTTATTGATGAGGTGGCCACTTCCACTTCTTTGGGCTATTGTAGGGGAGTCGTATGTCTGTTGGGAGTCCTGCCTCCAGAGTCGCTGACAGGAATTCAGCCCGAGTCTCCAGCAGTTCGTCTCGCACCATGGCGCGCAGGCTCGCGATGTCCTCGCGCAGCGTTTGCACCTCCGCGAGGAGGGCCGTGCTGTCGACAGAAGCTACTGGTGTCTGAGGTAGAGGACAGGGGCCCTTTGCAAATAGCTCGAGGAGTGGCCGGATCTCGGCCTGGACCGCCTCGGCCACCATCTCCTGTATTGCGGAGGGTTCCAGTGTGAGAGGAAAAGGGGGGCCGCTGGGAGTGCTCTTGAATGATTCAGCCGCTGCCGCGGCAACTTTCGCCTTCTCCTCTTTCCCTGCCTCTATTATCTTCTTCCTCATCATCGTTACGGACTCCAGGATGGTAATTTTGTTCTCCCTGGTGAGGGACCTATGTTTATTTACCGCCTCATCTATCTTCTCAATGTCGGCAAGTAAACTGATCATCCAGCCAGTTGGCGCATTTAAGTGTTCGACTGATAGATTGTTTCGGGGTATTTTTATAGTTGTCGTTGTAATAGTCGAACGGGCTGTCTTCCCCTCCTAGAGGGTGGGGAGACCTTTCGGGTGATTTACGGGCGCTTGGTCCCGCCAGCAATTCCCATGCCAACGGAGTAGGCTTGGTTTTAGACGTGCCGGGTTTGCCTTTGTTGCCCATGGGGGTACGAGCGGTCGTCATTATGGTGATTTAGTTTTTTAAGGGTAAATTATAGCTAGGATCTTATTTTCAAAATAAGATTTAGAAACAAGGGTGTTTTATGGGATATTTTACTTTGATTTAATTTAAGGGTGGGAGTAGGTTTTATAAGGGTAGTATTTAGGATATAAGGGTGCTAGAGTATAGGCGCAATCAACAGGGCAAATTTCCAGGTTTTAAATTTTTTGGGGTAGGGGGTGGTTTTAAGGGGTAGATTTTTTGGATATAATAGGTGTTCTATGGGTGCTGTCGGAATCAGAAAAAATTTTGGGAAAATTCAAATTTTTTGGTTTTTTAAAGGTTGGGGGTAGTTTTTTAGGGGGTGGTTTTTAGTTTATTTATGGGGTTAACTTGGTGCAATAATGTAGAACAAAATTTAAATTTTTAGTTTGGGTAAAAATTGTTTAAGGGTAGGGGGTGGTTTTTAGGGGTAGATTTTTTGGTAATATTAGGTGTTCTATGAGTGCTGTCGGACACAGAAAAAAATTTTGGAAAATTCAAATTTTTTGAATTTTTAAGGGTTGGGGGTAGTTTTTTAGGGGGTGGTTTTTTAATTTATTTGTGGGGTTAATTTGGTACAATGGTGTAATACAAAATTTAAATTTTTTGTTTGGGAAAAAAATTTTTAAGGGTAGGGGGTGGTTTTTTAGGGGTGGCTTCAATTTATGTTTAGGGGATGGGGTTGTTGTGTAATTTTATTGGGGTGAAATATAGAATTTTTAGAAATTTAAAGATTTTGAATTTTTTAGGGGATGAAGGGATGAAGATATTAGGGGTGGTTTATTGGTGTTTAAAGGGGGTTGATGAGAGCTAATCAAAACAATTTTTATTTTAAAGAAATTTTGAAAAATGAATTTTTGGCAAATTTTTAAAGTTGGTTCTTCGGTACGAAATGTTCTATGAAAAGTTTACCTAGGGTCAATAATTTCTTCATACAAATTTTTATTTCAAATTTTTAGAGTGGAATAATTTCGAAAATATTAGGGGTAGGGGGATGAAACGTTAATAGAAGGGAGAACTAATAGGGGGAAACAGGGCTGAAAAAGAATTTCGAAGATCGGATCAAAAACTGATTTTTGGCAGAATTTTAAAAATTTTGGTCAAGACCGAGAGATTTGAGGAAAATTTGGATGATATTGCCTGATATTTCTATCAGGCGCAGAACAAAATTTCTATGGGACAAAAAACTTAGAAAATTCGCCAAAATTAGGGTTTTCGAGATAGATCCCTCGAGATTGGGGGGGTTGGTAGGGGTAATTTAAGAGCGTCTAGGGGTAGAAAAGCAAGTGCGTAGGTGTCTTCTAAGTGAAGAAAATTCAGGTTGGTTAGGTTAGGTTAGGTTAGGTTAGGTTAGGTTAGGTTAGGTTAGGTTAGGTTAGGTTAGGTTAGGTTAGGTTAGGTTAGGTTAGGTTAGGCAGTAAATTGCGCCCCATCGGCCCCCCGGTCACCGAGACCCTCCAGCCCGAGCTCCTGGAGAGGGTGGTGCGGACGCTATTCCCAGTCCGCACCGAATACACCCCTCCCAGGATGTCTCCGCCGGAAGGGGCGGTCTCCGTGGTGAGCGATGCTCCACCAATCACCACGGAGGAGTTCGGCGCGGCGGAGCTCCGGCTCCGCGCCAAGAAAACCGCCCCTGGCCCAGACGGCATCCCAGCGCGGGTAGTGGCCCTCTCTCTTAGTGAGATGGAGGGCCGTGTGAGGGACCTCTTCGACCGTTGCCTAACGGTCGGGAGGTTCCCGAAGGTGTGGAAGCAGGGCCTCTTGGTCCTGCTTCATAAGGAGGGCAGGCCGGCGGACTCTCCGTCGGCCTACAGGCCAATTGTCCTCCTTGACGAGGTGGGGAAGCTCTTCGAGCGCATAATAGCTTCCCGCCTCGTCACACACCTTGAAGGCACTGGGCCCGATCTTTCAGGGGCCCAGTACGGTTTCAGGGCGGGTCGGTCCACGATTGACGCCCTGAAACGCCTCCGCAGAGAAACGGAGGAGGCCGCGCTGGAGGGGAAGGGAGTTGTCGCAGTATCGTTAGATATAAAAAACGCGTTCAACTCTCTTCCCCATTCGACGATTTTGGAGGCTCTCCGCTTTTTCGGAGTGCCTTCCTATCTTGCAGACCTCATCGAGGATTATTTACAAGAGAGAGAGGTGGTCTACGTGGACAGGAGCGGCACCCTCAGGCGTCGCACAGTAGAGACCGGTGTTCCACAGGGGTCAGTTCTCGGACCCCTCCTATGGAACATCGGTTACGACTGGGTCCTACGCGGCACCCTCCCCCGGGGCAGGTTAGTCATCTGCTATGCAGATGACACGCTCATCACTGCCCGGGGGAAGGAATTCGACGGTAAGCGCGGCGCTGCAGTTAATGCGTCGCGCGCCGCGGACCTAGTCGTCAGCAGGGTGCGGCGCCTCGGGCTAGAGGTGTCGGTGGAGAAGACCGAGGTAATATATTTTCCTCGGTCTTCCCACGAGAGGTTCCCCTCTGGCAGGCACGTAACTGTCGGAGGGGTCCAGGTTGCGGTGAAGGCCGAGATGCGCTATCTCGGCCTCACCCTGGATCCGCGGTGGCATTTTGGCCTGCATTTTAGCAGGATGTCACCGCGGCTCCTCAGGGCAGCGGACACGCTGTCGTGGCTGCTGCCCAACCTGGGTGGCCCAGGGTCCCGGTGCCGGCGACTCTATGCCGGCATCCTGCGGAGTATGGCGCTCTACGGGGCGCCAATCTGGGCCGACTCCCTAGCAAGGGGGGAAAATCTTCCCTTCTTGCGGGGGCCTCAGCGGGTGATAGCGCAGCGGGTCGCTCGAACTTACCAAACGGTAAGTTTCGACGTGGCCTGCTTGCTCGCTGAGACCCCTCCATGGGAGTCAGACGCCGTGGTGCTCTCCGCCGTATATGATTTCGCGGCGGAGAAAAGGGCAAAAGGGGAGTCCTTTTGCCCCGTCGAGCGGGAGGCCGTACGGAAGGAGGCCCGACAGGTCCTCCTGAGGCGATGGTCGGAGCACCTCGTCCTCACCCGTTACGGCCGCAGAACCCTCGACGCGCTCGCCCCGGTCATGGACCGGTGGCTTGAGCGTGCCCACGGTGTCGTCTCCTTCCGGATGGCGCAGGTAATGACCGGGCACGGCTGCTTCGGTTATTACCTGCATAAGATCCATCGGGAGGAGACACCTTCGTGCCACGCGTGCGGCGATGCGGTGGACACGGCGCAACATACCTTAGCGGTATGTGCGCCGTGGGCACCGCAGCGTCATGCATTGGTGGCGAAGGTCGGCCAGGACCTCTCACTGGCTAGTATAGCGAGAGCTATACTAGCAAGTGACGAGGCCTGGAAGGCTTTCGCTGCCTTTTGCGAGCACGTGATGGCAGCGAAGGAGGCGGCGGAGCGCGAGCGAGAGTCGGATCCTCTCGCCCCCGCGCTTCGCAAGGCACGTAGAGGGAGGAGACGACGCGAATACTTGCGTCTCCTTCCCCTGCGAGGAGCAGGTCCGCTGGTGCGTGGGGCTGTAACCCCGCCACCGGCATTGCACGGACCTCCTCCTACGCCTGGTGGGGACGGCACAGCTCTCTCGGCTGTCCCCACTCCCTCCCCCGACCCCGGGGGAGGAAGCGCCGTGCCCGCCGTGTAGGCGGGCTTCCGTCCGGGAGGGGTCGTGGTGCCAGGTTTCGTACCTCACCCCACGACCTCTCCCACTATGGACGATGAGGGAGAGCCCCAGGAGTTTTAGTCGGTATACCCCCGCCTTCTGCGGGGGGGAGTCCGACATAACCCATCCGTTTACAGACGGATGGGTATGCGTAACGCATTTCTCCTGGGTGACCAAAAAAAAAAAAAAAAAAAAAAAAAAAAAAAAAAAAAAAAAAAGGTTAGGTTAGGTAAAAAAAAAAAAAAGGTTAGGTTAGGTATCTCCCCTCCGGCAGACACATCACTGTCGGAGGGGCCCAGGTGGAGGTGAAGGCCGAGATGCGCTATCTCGGCCTCACCCTGGATCCGCGGTGGCATTTTGGCCTGCATTTTAGCAGGATGTCACCGCGGCTCCTCAAGGCAGCAGACACGCTTTCGTGGCTGCTGCCCAACCTGGGGGGACCAGGCTCCAGGTGTCGGCGACTCTATGCCGGCATCCTGCGGAGTATGGCGCTCTACGGGGCGCCAGTCTGGTCCGACTCCCTAGCAAGGGGGGAAAATCTTCCCTTCTTGCGGGGGCCTCAGCGGGTGGTAGCGCAACGGGTCGCTCGAACTTACTGCACGGTAAGCTTCGACGTGGCCTGTTTGCTCGCTGAGACCCCTCCATGGGAGTCAGACGCCGTGGTGCTCTCCGCCGTGTATGATTTCGCGGCGGAGAAAAGGGCAAAAGGGGAGTCCTTTTGCCCCGTCGAGCGGGAGGCCGTACGGAAGGAGGCCCGACAGGTCCTCCTGAGGCGATGGTCGGAGCACCTCGTCCTCACCCGTTACGGCCGCAGAACCCTCGACGCGCTCGCCCCGGTCATGGACCGGTGGCTTGAGCGTGCCCACGGTGTCGTCTCCTTCCGGATGGCGCAGGTAATGACCGGGCACGGTTGCTTCGGTTATTACCTGCATAAGATCCATCGGGAGGAGACACCTTCGTGCCACGCGTGCGGCGATGCGGTGGACACGGCGCAACATACCCTAGGCGGTATGTGCGCCGTGGGCACCGCAACGTGATGCATTGGTGGCGAAGGTCGGCCAGGACCTCTCACTGGCTAGTATAGCGAGAGCTATACTAGTGAGTGACGAGGCCTGGAAGGCTTTCGCTGCCTTTTGCGAGCACGTGATGGCAGCGAAGGAGGCGGCGGAGCGCGAGCGAGAGGCGGATCCTCTCGCCCCCGCGCTTCGCAAGGCACGTAGAGGGAGGAGACGACGCGAATACTTGCGTCTCCTTCCCCTGCGAGGAGCAGGTCCGCTGGTGCGTGGGGCTGTAACCCCACCACTGGCATTGCACGGACCTCCTCCTACGCCTGGTGGGGACGGCACAGCTCTCTCGGCTGTCCCCACTCCCTCCCCCGACCCCGGGGGAGGAAGCGCCGTGCCCGCCGTGTAGGCGGGCTTCCGTCCGGGAGGGGTCGTGGTGCCAGGTTCCGTACCTCACCCCACGACCTCTCCCATTATGGACGATGAGGGAGAGCCCCAGGAGTTTTAGTCGGTATGCCTCTGGCCGGCTTCTCGTTAGGAGAAGCCGTCGCCAGAGGAGAGTCCGACATAACCCATCCGTTTACAGACGGATGGGTATGCGTAACGCATTTCTCCTGGGTCACCAAAAAAAAAAAAAAAAAAAAAAAAGGTTAGGTTAGGTATGGATGTGCGCGGACTTGGGTCTCTCACCGGCGGTTATCCGGATGGGCTGAGCCGTTAAGGGCCCTGCTCCTCCCGCTTGCCTTAACCGGCCGGCGGGGAGTTGAGGAGTGAGTAGTCTTCGGACGTAAATCCCGGGGACTCCCACGTCCCATCGGCCGGGGTCGGACGGCAGGGTTCACGCCTAGTGCGCTAGGGGTGAACCCTGCCCCTTGTTATCCTCCTGGACATGCCGTCTCTGACCGGTGGAGGCCCTACGGCACTCCCACGAAAGTGGTTGTGTCGAAATTGCCTGCGCACTTAAGGTGGCTCAGGACCAGTGGCAGCTGGGGGGATGTCGGACGACTGAGGGCTTCAGTGTCCAGTCCAGCCCTCCCAGTCTGGCCACGCCTTGCCTTGCGCCACCCCTTCCTGGATGGAGAGCCTGCGGGCTCGGTGGCCGAAAGGGCCGAGTTTTTGGAGGTTCTGCGTCGGGTCTCTCAGCCAGAGTGGCTCGGCGGCAGTCCGGCGTTGCCAATCTTCCTGGCTCCGCATCCAGCGGAGTTGGGACTTGCGGCGGCTTCTGTTTTGAAGCCTGCAGGTTTTGTTTCCCCAACCCACTCTGCACTGCAGCCAGCAGTGTATGGGTGGGGAGGGGTACCTGCAGTTCTCCTCCCGGTGGTATTCTGCACTGCAGCCAGCAGTGTGGATGCCATTCGGGGGGTGGAGTTGGTGGGCCGTGGGAGAGGCCCTGGGTCTTAAGGACCGAGAGTAGGAAGGAGGCCGTGTTGGCGAGCCTCTTCGCCCAGGACGGTTCGCGGTGGTAGCCTGGTGGTAATCCCGTGTTCCGTCCCGACTTAGCGGGCGTCGAATGGAAAAGCCCCGGTGGTTTTAGTGGGTATGCCCTTGGACGGCCTCTGATTAGCAGAGGCCTAATCCAGGGGAGAGCCCCACACTACCCGGCCGACTCCCAGCGGCCGGGTGTGCATAAGGCGGCGCCGACCAACCGGCGCCGACGTCGGCTCCTGTCAGTGAGCCGGCGGCATTTCCACCGGGTCAACAAAAAAAAAAAAAAAAAAAAAAAAAAAAAAAAAAAAAAGGTTAGGTTAGGTTTCCGTGGCTGTTGGTCGGCTCATTGCACCTCGAGTCGGCCGATTCCGCTCAGCTATCGGACGCGTCCCCCGGCGGCGGATAGGGGAACGCCTCCCAGATATGGGAGGTACCGGCTTCGGCCGGCGCGGACCAAAAGCGGCACACCGTAACCTCCTCATTGAGAGGAGGCCGGGGGTCCACTCACTGAGAGTGGACTGCGAGGAAGAAAACCTCTATAAAAAATCACCTTGTACACCGTAACCTCCTCATTGAGAGGAGGCCGGGGGTCCGCTCACTGAGAGTGGACTGCGAGGAAGAAAACCTCTATAAAAAATCACCCCAAACCGGCGGGTCGGCGTGCCTGTCGGGGAGGGTTAACACGCTAGCGCTGGGGGGTCCGAGAGGACCCCTCCGAGCGTGGGAGCGGGCTTGCCTTAATTGGCCGGCCCGGTGGAGACAACCACAGTAAAAAACCATAAAGGACCGACGTTGGGGCGCCCCGTTCGGGGCCTCGCGCGGCGTCGGTCGCCTTCGGGTGGCTGGGAGTGTACCCAGCCTGCTAGCGGCCATCCCAGGGGGAACTCCCAACCCCCTGGTGTATTTGGGTTAGCCGGTGTATCGAGCCTCTGCTCCGGTGGACTTTTATTTGCTCACTACTCGTGGGAACTCTTATGGAATTCACAAATATAAAACTTAAAAACCCAAAACCCTATACCCCTCTAACGACGACTTGGCAACACTTATCAACGGATATTGATTCTGCAATCGGATTGGCTCATGACGAACTGGCAGTGGAGACGGCGGCCCCGACGGTCGGCGTTGACACTAACGAAAACTGCATTGAAATGGACGAAACGATTGTTCCAGAGACCTGGGACAAACTGGAATTGACGGCAGGATGCACACCTTGCAGTGTCATCCTGCAGAAGGCAGCGCCTTCTAAAGGAAAGAAACTCAAGCTGGCGGTGGCAACATCAGCTAGCTCAACTAGCTTGGACACCCTGGGCGGGAGCAAATTCTTCCGCCCAGGCGACTTGGAGGTTTCGGAATCGGAGACGGACACCCTTAAGGGTTCCGACACAGATTCGGTGTGGAGCGATGCTTCCACAACAACCCGAGAGAGGTTTCTCAAACCTCGTCCCTCCCGTAAGCGTACAGCTGCGGAAGAGCCTAAATCACAGGACTCCGGCTCTGACCGCAGCTCAAAATCTGTGCGCAAACACGCTAAGCGTGCACCTGGACGTCCCACCACCTCGGGACAATTTGTAGATCTGGCAAAGTCCAGACTTGCCGCGGCAGAGGCTTTAAAAGTACAGGTCAAGCTCCAGTACGAGAAAGACTTGATGGAGCAGGAGCGCGCCACGCGCGATCGTCGCGCCAAACAAGGATATGGCGTGGCAAATAGTCTGGACCTGAAGGACCTTTCCGTCAAAGACTTGGAAGAGACAGCGCATGAAGACGCAACGCAAATCCTGGGCGTCGTCAATAAGTCGCAGAGTTTGAAGGGAGGTTGCCAAAAAGGCGATCAAAGATAGGACTCTGTCTCTCCTATCCGTATCAGCCGAGATGGCGAAGCGGTCAACGTCAGAAGAGACGATGGCCCTCCAGGCAACGGTAAGGAAACTGACGGAGGAGCTGGCGGCTGTCCGTGGTCAGCTGCAGACTGCTCTCAGAGGGGGTCCCTCTCTCCAGGCCATCCCCTCCAATAACATGCACGCCAGAAGCCCTCCCCCGCCGCTCGGAGCGGACCGTGGCTCCCAAGTCGGCATCAAAATCCGGCGGCCAGGAAGCCTGAATCGGATTCAGCCTCAGATCTGGAGACGCGTATCGCGGCGATGGTTGCCTCCATTGTCGAGGAGAGGTTGCGCGAGGAGAGGCTGCAGGAGCGGAACTTCATCCGCACCCTCATAGCCGGCTTGGAAGGTCGCCTCCTCCCGGAGCCGAGGCTACGCCCACCTCTTGCGGCGGATAGAAGAAAGGCAGCGCCACCTCCTCAGGAGACCGCAGCTCCCCCGCCTCCTCCCCCCCCTCCATCCAATAAGGGGAAAGGAAAGGGGAAGACAACGGCCAAGGCCACCACTCCTCCTGGCCCTGTCACCCGCGCCAGAAGTTTCGCCGCGGTTGCGGCAACCGGAACCACGGCACGTGCGCCGACGACTCAGCCCGCCCACCCGCCTGCTTTGGAGCCAGTCGCTTCCACGTCTTGGGCGGTGGACACCCTCTTGCCATCCAGCACACCCTGCAATGATGGATGGCAGACGGTTGGCCGGAAGGCCAAACCGGCCAAAAAGAACAAGCAGGCGACGACAGCCTCCGCCGCCTCCAAATCCTCGCCCTCTTCCGAGCAGGCTGGGCTAACCGGTGGGAAGAAAGCAAGGAAGAGCAAGAAGAAGAGGAAGCAGATGGCCTCCTCCTCCTCTCCAGCACAGAATGTAGCGCGGTCACTGGCGGCGCCCAAGTCCTCGGCCGTCGTCATCACTTTGACGGCCGAGGCAGAGAAGAAAGGGGAGACTTATACATCTGTCCTCCTCAAGGCCCGCCAGGCCATTGGTGACGCGCAGTCCATGGGCCTGCCATTACGCTGCAGGCACACCATGACGGGAGCTCGCAAATTCGAGCTCCCTGGGGCCACAAGCGGCCCAGCGGCGGACGCTCTCGCGGCGAAGATCCGCGAGGCGGTGGCAGGTGCGGCCCACGTAAGCCGCCCTGTAAAATGCGCCACCCTCCTGGTGACGGAGCTTGACGACTCCGTCACCAAGGAGGACGTCATAAAGAGGGTGGCTGAGGTCGGCGGCTGTGAGCCGACGGCCGTCAGAGCTGGGGAGGTCCGCCGCGGCCGATGGGGACTGGGCCAGGTCAGGGTCCAGCTTCCCACCACCGCCGCCAAGGCAGTCCTAAGAGCCGGCCGGCTCCTGGTCGGCTGGAGCTCGGCCAGCGTAAAGGCACTGGAGAACCAACCCCTCCGGTGCCACAAGTGCCTGGCCATCGGCCACACGGTGGCCCTCTGCCCCTCCGAGGTCGTCCGTAGCAATCTTTGCTACCGCTGCGGACACGAGGGGCACCAGGCCCGAGATTGTAAGGAGAAGAAGCCCCGCTGTGCCGTTTGTGCCGCTTCTGGCCGGCCAGCGGACCACATCATGAGGGGGAGGAGCTGCCGTCCTCCCCCTAAGAAAGGAAAGCAGCCGCCGGCCGAGAAACCGGCTGCTGCCGCCCCCGGGGCTCCCCCGGCGGCGCAGGACGAGGAGGGTGCAATGTCCGAATGATGGCTACGGCCGGACAACGCACCCTCCTACAGCTGAATTTAAATAACTGCCGCTCGGCCCAAGACCTCTTGTATCAACGTCTGGCCGAGTGGCAGGTAGATGTGGCAGTGGTCGCCGAACCATATTATGTCGCTGACAACTGGTTCGGCGACACGGACGGCGTGGCCGCCATATTCCGGCGGCCTTCCTCTGCTGTTTCCCCCCTATCATTTGTGGAGAGGGGGTCAGGCTACGTGGTCGCCTCATGGGACGACTTGGCCGTGGTGGCGACTTATTTCTCGCCATCGCGGCCTTTCGCCGAGTTTGAGGGGTTCCTCAGCACCCTGGGCGCGGTTTTGTGCCGCTTGGCGCCGCGCCCTGTCCTCATAGCCGGGGACCTCAACGCGAAATCTGTCGCGTGGGGGAACCCGGCTACCGACCAGAGGGGTCGAGCGCTTCAAGGGTGGGCCGTGGCGTGCGGTCTCACCCTTCTAAACTCCGGCTCGACCCATACGTGCGTGCGGCGGAACGGCGGTTCGGTGGTGGACGTGACGTTCGCCACCCCAGCCATAGCCGCGCGCACCGTCGGATGGAGGGTGGACGACACGGAGTCGCTGTCCGACCACCGCTACATTCGCTACGTGGTCGGAAGCGCTCCGGGGTCGCAGGAATCCCCCGAATAGGCCTTCTCCCTTCCCGCGCTGGGCGCTGACGAAACTAGGACAGGGAGAAGGCCAAAGAAGCGGCGTTCGTCCAGGACTGGTTCTTCCCAGTCCTGGACGAAGACGATGTGGACCTGACGGCGACAGCGCTCCGCAGGTCCCTGACCGAGGTATGCGACGCCAGCATGCCTCGGTCACGCCGCCCGGGTCCGCGTCACGCGGTGTATTGGTGGTCGGCAGAAATAGAGAGTCTGTCGGCCACCTGCCGGAGGGCCAGGAGGGCCCTTCAAAGGGCAAGGCGGCGTCGGCGCAGGGACCCCGAGAATGAAGAGCGCCTCTATGAAGTCTTCAAGGAGGCGCGGGGGTCCCTGAAGCATGCCATCGGCAGGGCTAAGGACGCCGCCAGGGCGGAGATGCTGGAGGGTCTGGATCGGGACCCATGGGGGCGGCCGTACAAGGCGGCGCGCAGTAAATTGCGCCCCATCGGCCCCCCGGTCACCGAGACCCTCCAGCCCGAGCTCCTGGAGAGGGTGGTGCGGACGCTATTCCCAGTCCGCACCGAATACACCCCTCCCAGGATGTCTCCGCCGGAAGGGGCGGTCTCCGTGGTGAGCGATGCTCCACCAATCACCACGGAGGAGTTCGGCGCGGCGGAGCTCCGGCTCCGCGCCAAGAAAACCGCCCCTGGCCCAGACGGCATCCCAGCGCGGGTAGTGGCCCTCTCTCTAAGCGAGATGGAGGGCCGCGTGAGGGACCTCTTCGACCGTTGCCTAACGGTCGGGAGGTTCCCGAAGGTGTGGAAGCAGGGCCTCTTGGTCCTGCTTCATAAGGAGGGCAGGCCGGCGGACTCTCCGTCGGCCTACAGGCCAATTGTCCTCCTTGACGAGGTGGGGAAGCTGTTCGAGCGCATAATAGCTTCCCGCCTCGTCGCACACCTTGAAGGCACTGGGCCCGATCTTTCAGGGGCCCAGTACGGTTTCAGGGCGGGTCGGTCGACAATCGACGCCCTGAAACGCCTCCGTCGAGAGACGGAGGAGGCCGCGCTGGAGGGGAAGGGAGTTGTCGCAGTATCGTTAGATATAAAAAATGCATTTCAACTCTCTTCCCCATTCGACGATTTTGGAGGCACTCCGCTTTTTCGGAGTGCCTTCCTATCTTGCAGATCTTAATTGAAGACTATCTGCAAGAAAGAGAGGTTGTCTACGTGGACAGGAGCGGCACCCTCAGGCGTCGCACTGTGGAGACCGGTGTTCCACAGGGGTCAGTTCTCGGACCCCTCCTATGGAACATCGGTTACGACTGGGTCCTACGCGGCACCCTCCCCCGGGGCAGGTTAGTCATCTGCTATGCAGATGACACGCTCATCACTGCCCGGGGGAAGGAATTCGACGGTAAGCGCGGCGCTGCAGTTAATGCGTCGCGCGCCGCGGACCTAGTCGTCAGTAGGGTGCGGCGCCTCGGGCTAGAGGTGTCGGTGGAGAAGACCGAGGTAATATATTTTCCTCGGTCTTCCCACGAGAGGTTCCCCTCTGGCAGGCACGTAACTGTCGGAGGGGTCCAGGTTGCGGTGAAGGCCGAGATGCGCTATCTCGGCCTCACCCTGGATCCGCGGTGGCATTTTGGCCTGCATTTTAGCAGGATGTCACCGCGGCTCCTCAGGGCAGCGGACACGCTGTCGTGGCTGCTGCCCAACCTGGGTGGCCCAGGGTCCCGGTGCCGGCGACTCTATGCCGGCATCCTGCGGAGTATGGCGCTCTACGGGGCGCCAGTCTGGGCCGACTCCCTAGCAAGGGGGGAAAATCTTCCCTTCTTGCGGGGGCCTCAGCGGGTGATAGCGCAGCGGGTCGCTCGAACTTACCAAACGGTAAGTTTCGATGTGGCCTGCTTGCTTCGCTGAGACCCCTCCATGGGAGTCAGACGCCGTGGTGCTCTCCGCCGTGTATGATTTCGCGGCGGAGAAAAGGGCAAAAGGGGAGTCCTTTTGCCCCGTCGAGCGGGAGGCCGTACGGAAGGAGGCCCGACAGGTCCTCCTGAGGCGATGGTCGGAGCACCTCGTCCTCACCCGTTACGGCCGCAGAACCCTCGACGCGCTCGCCCCGGTCATGGACCGGTGGCTTGAGCGTGCCCACGGTGTCGTCTCCTTCCGGATGGCGCAGGTAATGACCGGGCACGGTTGCTTCGGTTATTACCTGCATAAGATCCATCGGGAGGAGACACCTTCGTGCCACGCGTGCGGCGATGCGGTGGACACGGCGCAACATACCCTAGCGGTATGTGCGCCGTGGGCACCGCAACGTGATGCATTGGTGGCGAAGGTCGGCCAGGACCTCTCACTGGCTAGTATAGCGAGAGCTATACTAGTGAGTGACGAGGCCTGGAAGGCTTTCGCTGCCTTTTGCGAGCACGTGATGGCAGCGAAGGAGGCGGCGGAGCGCGAGCGAGAGTCGGATCCTCTCGCCCCCGCGCTTCGCAAGGCACGTAGAGGGAGGAGACGACGCGAATACTTGCGTCTCCTTCCCCTGCGAGGAGCAGGTCCGCTGGTGCGTGGGGCTGTAACCCCGCCACCGGCATTGCACGGACCTCCTCCTACGCCTGGTGGGGACGGCACAGCTCTCCCGGCTGTCCCCATCCCTCCCCCTGACCCCGGGGGGAGAAGCGCCGTGCCCGCCGTGTAGGCGGGCTTCCGTCCGGGAGGGGTCGTGGTGCCAGGTTTCGTACCTCACCCCACGACCTCTCCCACTATGGACGATGAGGGAGAGTCCCAGGAGTTTTAGTCGGTATACCCCCGCCTTCTGCGGGGGGGAGTCCGACATAACCCATCCGTTTACAGACGGATGGGTATGCGTAACGCATTTCTCCTGGGTGACCAAAAAAAAAAAAAAAAAAAAAAAAAAAAAAAAAAAAAAAAAAAAGGTTAGGTTAGGTTTCCGTGGCTGTTGGTCGGCTCATTGCACCTCGAGTCGGCCGATTCCGCTCAGCTATCGGACGCGTCCCCCGGCGGCGGATAGGGGAACGCCTCCCAGATATGGGAGGTACCGGCTTCGGCCGGCGCGGACCAAAAGCGGCACACCGTAACCTCCTCATTGAGAGGAGGCCGGGGGTCCACTCACTGAGAGTGGACTGCGAGGAAGAAAACCTCTATAAAAAATCACCTTGTACACCGTAACCTCCTCATTGAGAGGAGGCCGGGGGTCCGCTCACTGAGAGTGGACTGCGAGGAAGAAAACCTCTATAAAAAATCACCCCAAACCGGCGGGTCGGCGTGCCTGTCGGGGAGGGTTAACATCGCTAGCGCTGGGGGGTCCGAGAGGACCCTCTCTGAGCGTGGGAGCGGGCTTGCCTTAATTGGCCGGCCCGGTGGAGACAACCACAGTAAAAAACCTCAAAGGACCGGCGTTGGGGCGCCCCGTTCGGGGCCTCGCGCGGCGTCGGTCGCCTTCGGGTGGCTGGGGAGTTGGCCCAGCCTGCTAGCGGCCATCCCAGGGGGAACACCCGCCCCCCCTGGCGTAGTAGGGTAGCCACGATAAGTCGGCTCTGTCGTGGTGGTCCGTTTTTACCGTTCTTCTCGTGGGACTTTTATGGAGACTGAAAAATTTAAAAACCTAAACAAACCCGGACTTCTTCTAACAACGACTTGGCTTACCCCACACTGGACTCTGATTCTGCATTCGAATTGGCTCTTACTGACGATCTGGCAGTGGAGACGGCGGCCCCGACGGTCGGCGTCGACACTAACAACTTTGGCTCTGAAATGGAAACCGAAACTGTCCCAACTATTGTGGACGAACTGGAAGTGACGGCAGGATGCACACCTTGTAGTGTGGTCCTGCAGAAAGCTGTGCCCTCCTCAGGGCAAAAGCTCAAACTGGCTATGACAAAAAACCCTGGCGGGAGCAAATTCTTCCGTCAGGGCGAATTAGAGATCTCCGACTCTGATACGGAGACCATCAAAGGATGCTCGGACACGGACTCTGTCTTCAGCGACGCGTCCGCCATAAGGGAAAGGTTCCTGAAACCTCCCAACACCCGCAAACGCACTGCAGCGGCTAAGAAAGGATCTCAGTCGGAGGACTCAGCCTCTGACTGCAGTATTAAGTCGGCTCGCAAACAGCTGAAACGCGCGGGTCCGGGACGGCCGCCAACCAGTGGCGAATACATCGGCTTAGCCGAAAACCGAAGGGCAGCGGCTGAAGCATTAAAGGCCCAAGTGAAGGCGCAGCACGAAATAGACGTGCTAGAGCAAGAGCGCCGAACGCGTGAACACCGCGCAAAACACGGATATGGGATAGCTCCTGCGCTAAATTACAAAGATATGTCTGTGGCGGACTTGAAACAGACCGCCGAGGAGGATGCCTCCCAAATACTGGGGGTATCCCAAAAGTCAAAAAACATCAAGGGCCCTCTTCAGAAGGCCCTGAACGACCGGACGTGTTCTCTTCTCGCAGTGACGGCTGAAATTGCGACTCGCACAACGAACGAGGAGACGGCGGCCCTCCAGGCCACAGTCCGCCAGATGGCACGGGAAATAGCGGCCCTCAGATCAGAACTGCAGGTGCTAAAAGGAGGCCAGGCTTCAGTGCCCGTCACCCAGCCACCACTGGCGCCCCAGAGGCTGTCTCTCGCCGCAGAGCTCCACCCGCGAGAGTGGCGGCACAGAAGGCGCTCACGAAAGACGAGGAGGCAACTCTAGAGATGCGGGTTGCCTCTATAGTGGAGGAACGGCTTCGAGAGGCCCTCCACGAACAAAGGATGCAGGAGAGGTTTTTTATCCGCTCCTGCATCGAAGGGCTGGAGGACAGGCTTCTCCCGGCGCCTCGAATCCGCCCGCCTCTCGCAGCGGACCGACGAAGGGAGGCTGCGGCTCCCCCGGTGGCTTCTGTGCCCCCCCCTCCCCCTCCGTCGAAGAAGGGTAAAGGTGTGGGCAAGTCCACTAAGCCCACGCCCACTCCCACTCCCGGCCCTGTCACGCGCGCACGGAGTTTCGCCTCCGTCGCGGCGGTTGGAGCGGCGTCTCGCAGTCCGGCGGCTCAGCCCACCCGCCCAGAACCGGTGCCCTCTACCTCGTGGGCGAATGACGCGTTCCTGCCGTCAAGCACACCCGCGAACGAGGGGTGGCAGACGGTAGGCCAAAAGACAAAGAAGGCAAAGAAGGCGGCACAACAAAAGTCTTCCGGCGTCGCCTCCAAAGCCCCCCAGCCCGAGCAGGTTGGGCTAACAGGAGGGAAGAGGTCTGCAAAAAAGAAGAAGAAGAAGGCCTCCTCCTCCTCCTCTTCCTCTCCCCCAAACGGGCCCCCGAAGAAAAAGCTGGTGACGCCAAAGTCCTCAGCTGTCGTCATTACTTTGACGGCTGAGGCAGCAGCGAAGGGCGTGACCTACACATCCGCCCTCACCAAGGCACGCCAGGCCATCGGGGACGCCAAGTCCCTTGGCCTGAATACTCTGCGGTGCCGTCACACCATAACGGGAGCTCGAAAACTTGAGCTCCCCGGTGCGACAAGTGGTCCGGCCGCCGACGCCCTCGCGGCTAAAATCCGCGTGGCGCTAGCGGATGTGGCTCATGTGAGGCGCCCCGTCCGCTGCACCACGCTCCTGGTTTCGGAACTCGACGACTCCGTCACCAAGGAGGACGTGGTCGCCAGAGCGGCGGAAGTTGGTGGCTGCGATTTAGCAGCCATCAAAACTGGCGAGGTCCGCAGCGGACGATTGGGCCTGGGCCAAATTCGGCTCACGTTGCCCACTTCAGCCGCCAAGGCGATTCTCACGGCCGGCCGCCTATTGGTCGGCTGGAGCTCGGCCGCTGTCCGGGCACTTGAAGACCGACCTTTGCGGTGCTTCAAGTGCCTATGCACGGGACATGCCTCGGCCCTCTGCCCCTCCGATGTTGTCCGCACGCACCTCTGTTTCCGGTGCGGACAGGAGGGGCATAAAGCAGAAGCCTGCAAGGCGAAGACGCTCCGCTGCGCCGTTTGTGCCGCGTCAGGCCGGCCAGCGGAGCACGTCATGGGGGGGAAGAGCTGCCGCCCTCCCCCCAAGAAGGGAAAACAGCAGCCGGCTTCTACTCGGCCGGCTGCTGCGGCCGCCCCTGGGACTCTTCCAGCGGCGCAAGTTGAGGAGGAGGGTGCAATGTCTGAATAATGGCTACGGCCGGACAACGCACCCTCCTCCAGGTGAACCTAAATAACTGCCGCTCGGCCCAAGACTTGTTCTATCAACGTCTGGCCGAGTGGCAGATCGATCTGGCGGTGGTCGCCGAGCCCTACTACATTCCGGATAGTTGGGTCGGCGACACCGATGGCGTGGCCGCCATTTTTCGGCGGCCCTCCTCACTTTCTCCCCCCCTCTCATTTGTGGAGAGGGGGTCAGGTTTTGTTGTGGCCGGTTGGGACGACTTGGCCGTCGTTGCAACCTATTTCTCGCCCAGCCGGCCTCTCTCGGAGTTCGAGGCTTTTTGAACATCCTGGGCGCGGTTTTGGGCCGGTTGGCACCGCGTCCAGTGATTGTTGCCGGGGACCTCAACGCGAAGTCTGTCGCGTGGGGGAACCCGGCAACGGATGCGCGAGGGTCGGGCCCTGCAGCGGTGGGCGATAGCGGTCGGCCTCGCCATCGTCAACAGAGGCTCGACCCATACGTGCGTGCGGCGAAACGGCGGCTCGGTGGTGGATATCACACTCGCCACCCCGTCCGTTAGCCGCACGCACCGCCGACTGGAGGGTCGATGACTCAGAGTCGCTGTCCGACCACCGGTACATCCGGTACGGGGTCGGAGGCGCACCGGGGTCGAGCAACCCCACGCGCAGGCCTTCTCCTTTTCCGCGCTGGGCGCTCACAAAATTGGATAAGGAGAAGGCCAAGGAGGCGGCGTTCGTCCAGGACTGGTTTTTCCCAGTCCTGGACGAAGATGACGTGGACCTGACGGCGACAGCGCTCCGCAGGTCCCTGACCGAGGTGTGCGACGCAAGCATGCCTCGGTCACGCCGCCCGGGTCCGCGTCACGCGGTGTATTGGTGGTCGGCAGAAATAGAGAGTCTGTCGGCCACCTGCCGGAGGGCCAGGAGGGCCCTTCAAAGGGCAAGGCGGCGTCGGCGCAGGGACCCCGAGAATGAAGAGCGCCTCTACGAAGTCTTCAAGGAGGCGCGGGGGTCCCTGAAACACGCGATCGGAAGGGCGAAGGACGCCGCCAGGGCGGAGATGTTGGAGGGTCTGGATCGGGACCCATGGGGGCGGCCGTACAAGGCGGCGCGCAGTAAATTGCGCCCCATCGGCCCCCCGGTCACCGAGACCCTCCAGCCCGAGCTCCTGGAGAGGGTAGTGCGGACACTTTTTCCAGTCCGCACTGAATTTAGCCCTCCCAGGATGCCCCCGCCGCAAGGGGTGGTCTCCGTGGTGGATGACGTTCCTCCCATCACCACGGAGGAATTCGGCGCGGCGGAGATCCGGCTCCGCGCCAAGAAAACCGCCCCTGGCCCAGACGGCATCCCAGCGCGGATAGTGGCCCTCTCTCTTAGTGAGATGGAGGGCCGTGTGAGGGACCTCTTCGACCGTTGCCTAACGGTCGGGAGGTTCCCAAAGGTGTGGAAGCAGGGCCTTCTGGTCCTGCTTCATAAGGAGGGCAGGCCGGCGGACTCTCCGTCGGCCTACAGGCCAATTGTCCTCCTTGACGAGGTGGGGAAGCTGTTCGAGCGTATTATAGCTTCCCGCCTCGTCGCACACCTAGAAGGCACTGGGCCCGATCTCTCAGGGGCCCAGTACGGTTTCAGGGCGGGTCGGTCCACAATCGACGCCCTGAAACGCCTCCGTCGAGAAACGGAGGAGGCCGCGCTGGAGGGGAAGGGAGTCGTTGCAGTGTCCCTCGACATAAAAAATGCATTTAACTCCCTTCCCCATTCGACGATTTTGGAGGCACTCCGCTTTTTCGGAGTGCCTTCCTACTTGGCAGACCTCATCGAGGATTACCTGGAAGAAAGAGAAGTCGTCTACGTGGACAGGAGCGGCACCCTCAGGCGTCGCACAGTGGAGACCGGTGTTCCACAGGGGTCAGTTCTCGGACCCCTCCTATGGAACATCGGTTACGACTGGGTCTTACGCGGCACTCTCCCCCGGGGCAGGTCAGTCATCTGCTACGCAGATGACACACTAATCACTGCTCGGGGGAAGGAGTTAGACGGCAAGCGCGGCGCTGCAGTAAATGCGTCGCGCGCCGCGGACCTAGTCGTGAGTAGGGTGCGACGCCTCGGGCTAGGAGGTGTCGGTGGAGAAGACCGAGGTCATATATTTCCCTCGGTCTTCCCACGAGAGGTTCCCCTCCGGCAGGCACGTAACTGTCGGAGGGACCCAGGTTGCAGTGAAGGCCGAGATGCGCTATCTCGGCCTCACCCTGGATCCGCGGTGGCATTTTGGCCTGCATTTTAGCAGGATGTCACCGCGGCTCCTCAAGGCAGCAGACACACTCTCGTGGCTGCTGCCCAACCTGGGTGGACCAGGCTCCAGGTGCCGGCGACTCTATGCCGGCATCCTGCGGAGTATGGCGCTCTACGGGGCGCCAGTCTGGTCCGACTCCCTAGCAAGAGGGGAAAATCTTCCCTTCTTGCGGGGGCCTCAGCGGGTGATAGCGCAGCGGGTCGCTCGAGCTTACCAGACGGTAAGTTTCGATGTGGCCTGCTTGCTCGCTGAGACGCCCCCTTGGGAGTCAGACGCCGTTGTGCTCTCCGCCGTGTACGATTGCACGGCGGAGAAAAGGGCAAGAGGGGAGTCCTTTTGCCCCGTCGAGCGGGAGGCCGTGCGGAAGGAGGCCCGTCAGGTCCTCCTGAGGCGATGGTCTGAGCACCTCGTCCTCACCCGCTACGGCCGCAGAACGCTCGACGCGCTCGCCCCGGTCATGGACCGGTGGCTGGAGCGTGCACACGGCGTGGTCTCCTTCCGGATGGTGCAGGTAATGACCGGGCATGGCTGCTTCGGTTATTACCTGCACAAAATCGGCAGGGAGGAGACGCCTTCGTGCCACACGTGCGGCGACCCTGTGGACACGGCGCAGCACACCTTGGCGGTGTGTGCGCCGTGGGCACAGGCTCGCCATGCATTGGTGGCAAGGGTCGGCCAGGACCTCTCACTCTCCAATATAGCGAGAGCTATATTGGCGAGTGAGGATGCCTGGAAGGCCTTTGCTGCTTATTGCGAGCACGTGATGGCGGCGAAGGAGGCGGCGGAGCGCGAGCGAGAGGCTGACCCTCTCGCTCCCGCTATCCGCAAGGCACGTAGAGGGAGGAGACGACGCGAATACTTGCGTCTCCTTCCCCTGCGAGGAGCAGGTCCGCTGGTGCGTGGGGCTGTAACCCCACCACCGGCATTGCACGGGACCTCCTCCTACGCCTGGTGGGGACGGCACAGCTCTCTCGGCTGTCCCCACTCCCTCCCCCGACCCCGGGGGAGGAAGCGCCGTGCCCGCCGTGTAGGCGGGCTTCCGTCCGGGAGGGGTCGTGGTGCCAGGTTTCGTACCTCACCCCATGACCTCTCCCACTATGGACGATGAGGGAGAGCCCCAGGAGTTTTAGTCGGTATACCCCCGCCTTCTGCGGGGGGGAGTCCGACATAACCCATCCGTTTACAGACGGATGGGTATGCGTAACGCATTTCTCCTGGGTGACCAAAAAAAAAAAAAAAAAAAAAAAAAAAAAAAAAAAAAAAAAAAAAAAAAAGGTTAGGTTAGGTCGTGTGGAAGCAGGGCCTCTTGGTCCTGCTTCATAAGGAGGGCAGGCCGGCGGACTCTCCGTCGGCCTACAGGCCAATTGTCCTCCTTGACGAGGTGGGGAAGCTCTTCGAGCGCATAATAGCTTCCCGCCTCGTCGCACACCTTGAAGGCACTGGGCCCGATCTTTCAGGGGCCCAGTACGGTTTCAGGGCGGGTCGGTCCACGATTGACGCCCTGAAACGCCTCCGCAGAGAAACGGAGGAGGCCGCGCTGGAGGGGAAGGGAGTTGTCGCAGTATCGTTAGATATAAAAAACGCGTTCAACTCTCTTCCCCATTCGACGATTTTGGAGGCACTCCGCTTTTTCGGAGTGCCTTCCTATCTTGCAGACCTCATCGAGGATTATTTACAAGAGAGAGAGGTGGTCTACGTGGACAGGAGCGGCACCCTCAGGCGTCGCACAGTAGAGACCGGTGTTCCACAGGGGTCAGTTCTCGGACCCCTCCTATGGAACATCGGTTACGACTGGGTCCTACGCGGCACCCTCCCCCGGGGCAGGTTAGTCATCTGCTATGCAGATGACACGCTCATCACTGCCCGGGGGAAGGAATTCGACGGTAAGCGCGGCGCTGCAGTTAATGCGTCGCGCGCCGCGGACCTAGTCGTCAGCAGGGTGCGGCGCCTCGGGCTAGAGGTGTCGGTGGAGAAGACCGAGGTAATATATTTTCCTCGGTCTTCCCACGAGAGGTTCCCCTCTGGCAGGCACGTAACTGTCGGAGGGGTCCAGGTTGCGGTGAAGGCCGAGATGCGCTATCTCGGCCTCACCCTGGATCCGCGGTGGCATTTTGGCCTGCATTTTAGCAGGATGTCACCGCGGCTCCTCAGGGCAGCGGACACGCTGTCGTGGCTGCTGCCCAACCTGGGTGGCCCAGGGTCCCGGTGCCGGCGACTCTATGCCGGCATCCTGCGGAGTATGGCGCTCTACGGGGCGCCAATCTGGGCCGACTCCCTAGCAAGGGGGGAAAATCTTCCCTTCTTGCGGGGGCCTCAGCGGGTGATAGCGCAGCGGGTCGCTCGAACTTACCAAACGGTAAGTTTCGACGTGGCCTGCTTGCTCGCTGAGACCCCTCCATGGGAGTCAGACGCCGTGGTGCTCTCCGCCGTATATGATTTCGCGGCGGAGAAAAGGGCAAAAGGGGAGTCCTTTTGCCCCGTCGAGCGGGAGGCCGTACGGAAGGAGGCCCGACAGGTCCTCCTGAGGCGATGGTCGGAGCACCTCGTCCTCACCCGTTACGGCCGCAGAACCCTCGACGCGCTCGCCCCGGTCATGGACCGGTGGCTTGAGCGTGCCCACGGTGTCGTCTCCTTCCGGATGGCGCAGGTAATGACCGGGCACGGCTGCTTCGGTTATTACCTGCATAAGATCCATCGGGAGGAGACACCTTCGTGCCACGCGTGCGGCGATGCGGTGGACACGGCGCAACATACCTTAGCGGTATGTGCGCCGTGGGCACCGCAGCGTCATGCATTGGTGGCGAAGGTCGGCCAGGACCTCTCACTGGCTAGTATAGCGAGAGCTATACTAGCAAGTGACGAGGCCTGGAAGGCTTTCGCTGCCTTTTGCGAGCACGTGATGGCAGCGAAGGAGGCGGCGGAGCGCGAGCGAGAGTCGGATCCTCTCGCCCCCGCGCTTCGCAAGGCACGTAGAGGGAGGAGACGACGCGAATACTTGCGTCTCCTTCCCCTGCGAGGAGCAGGTCCGCTGGTGCGTGGGGCTGTAACCCCGCCACCGGCATTGCACGGACCTCCTCCTACGCCTGGTGGGGACGGCACAGCTCTCCCGGCTGTCCCCATCCCTCCCCCTGACCCCGGGGGGAGAAGCGCCGTGCCCGCCGTGTAGGCGGGCTTCCGTCCGGGAGGGGTCGTGGTGCCAGGTTTCGTACCTCACCCCACGACCTCTCCCACTATGGACGATGAGGGAGAGTCCCAGGAGTTTTAGTCGGTATACCCCCGCCTTCTGCGGGGGGGAGTCCGACATAACCCATCCGTTTACAGACGGATGGGTATGCGTAACGCATTTCTCCTGGGTGACCAAAAAAAAAAAAAAAAAAAAAAAAAAAAAAAAAAAAAAAAAGGTTAGGTTAGGTCCGGCTGGAGCTCGGCCGCTGTCCGGGCACTTGAAGACCGACCTCTTCGGTGCTTCAAGTGCCTCTGCACCGGACATGCCTCGGCCCTCTGCCCCTCAGACGTGGTCCGCACACACCTTTGCTTCCGGTGCGGACAAGAGGGGCACAAAGCCGAGGCCTGCAAAGAAAAGACGCTCCGCTGCGCCGTTTGTGCCGCTTCTGGCCGGCCAGCGGAGCACGTCATGGGGGGGAAGAGCTGCCGCCCTCCCCCCAAGAAGGGAAAACAGCAGCCGGCTTCCACTCGGCCGGCTGCTGCTGCCGCCTCTGGGGCTCCCCCAGTGGCGCAGGTTGAGGAGGAGGGTGCAATGTCCGAATAATGGCTGAGGCCGGACAACGCACTCTCCTCCAGGTAAATTTAAATAACTGCCGCTCGGCCCAAGACCTGTTTTATCAACGTCTGGCTGAGTGGCAGATCGATTTGGCGGTAGTCGCCGAGCCCTACTACATTCCGGATAGTTGGGTCGGCGACACCGACGGCGTGGCCGCCATTTTCCGGCGGCCCTCCTCACCGTTTCCCCCCCTCTCATTCGTGGAGAGGGGGTCGGGTTTTGTGGTAGCCGGCTGGGATGACGTGGCGGTCATAGCCACATACTTCTCGCCCAGCCGGCCTCTTGTAGAGTTTGAGGCCTTTCTGAACATCCTGGGTGCGGTTTTGGGCCGTTTGGCACCGCGCCCAGTGATTGTTGCCGGGGACCTCAACGCGAAGTCTGTCGCGTGGGGGAACCCAGCAACGGACGCGCGAGGTCGGGCCCTGCAACGGTGGGCGATAGCGGTCGGCCTCGCCATTGTCAACAGAGGTTCGGCCCATACGTGCGTGCGGCGAAACGGCGGCTCGGTGGTGGATATCACTCTCGCCACCCCGTCCGTAGCCGCACGCACCGCCGACTGGAGGGTCGATGACTCAGAATCGCTGTCCGACCACCGGTACATCCGGTACCGGGTCGGAGGCGCATCGGGGTCGAACAACCCCACGCGCAGGCCTTCTCCTTTTCCGCGCTGGGCGCTAACAAAATTGGATAAGGAGAAGGCCAAGGAGGCGGCGTTCGTCCAGGACTGGTTTTTCCCAGTCCTGGACGAAGATGACGTGGACCTGACGGCGACAGCGCTCCGCAGGTCCCTGACCGAGGTATGCGACGCCAGCATGCCTCGGTCACGCCGCCCGGGTCCGCGTCACGCGGTGTATTGGTGGTCGGCAGAAATAGAGAGTCTGTCGGCCACCTGCCGGAGGGCCAGGAGGGCCCTTCAAAGGGCAAGGCGGCGTCGGCGCAGGGACCCCGAGAATGAAGAGCGCCTCTATGAAGTCTTCAAGGAGGCGCGGGGGTCCCTGAAACACGCAATCGGCAGGGCCAAGGACGCCGCCAGGGCGGAGATGCTGGAGGGTCTGGATCGGGACCCATGGGGGCGGCCGTACAAGGCGGCGCGCAGTAAATTGCGCCCCATCGGCCCCCCGGTCACCGAGACCCTCCAGCCCGAGCTCCTGGAGAGGGTAGTGCGGACACTTTTTCCAGTCCGCACTGAATTTAGCCCTCCCAGGATGCCCCCGCCGCAAGGGGTGGTCTCCGTGGTGGATGAAGTTCCCCCCATCACCACGGAGGAGTTCGGCGCGGCGGAGCTCCGGCTCCGCGCCAAGAAAACCGCCCCTGGCCCAGACGGCATCCCAGCGCGGATAGTGGCCCTCTCTCTTAGTGAGATGGAGGGCCGTGTGAGGGACCTCTTCGACCGTTGCCTAACGGTCGGGAGGTTCCCAAAGGTGTGGAAGCAGGGCCTCTTGGTCCTGCTTCATAAGGAGGGCAGGCCGGCGGACTCTCCGTCGGCCTACAGGCCAATTGTCCTCCTTGACGAGGTGGGGAAGCTGTTCGAGCGCATAATAGCTTCCCGCCTCGTCGCACACCTAGAAGGCACTGGGCCCGATCTTTCAGGGGCCCAGTACTGGTTTCAGGGCGGGTCGGATCAACAATCGACGCCCTGAAACGCCTCCGTAAGAGAACGGAGGAGGCCGCGCTGGAGGGGAAGGGAGTCGTTCGCAGTATCGTTAGATATAAAAAATGCATTTAACTCCCTTCCCCATTCGACGATTTTAGAGGCACTCCGCTTTTTCGGAGTGCCCTCCTACCTCGGCAGACCTCATTCGAGGATTACTTGGAGGAAGAGAGAGGTCGTCTACGTGGACGGGAGCGGCACCCTCAGGCGTCGCACAGTGGAGACCGGTGTTCCACAGGGGTCAGTTCTCGGACCCCTCCTATGGAACATCGGTTACGACTGGGTCCTACGCGGCACTCTCCCCCGGGGCAGATCAGTCATCTGCTACGCAGATGACACACTAATCACTGCCCGGGGGAAGGAGTTAGACGGCAAGCGCGGCGCTGCAGTAAATGCGTCGCGCGCCGCGGACCTAGTCGTGAGTAGGGTGCGACGCCTCGGGCTGGAGGTGTCGGTGGAGAAGACCGAGGTCATATATTTCCCTCGGTCTTCCCACGAGAGGTTCCCCTCCGGCAGGCACGTAACTGTCGGAGGGACCCAGGTTGCAGTGAAGGCCGAGATGCGCTATCTCGGCCTCACCCTGGATCCGCGGTGGCATTTTGGCCTGCATTTTAGCAGGATGTCACCGCGGCTCCTCAAGGCAGCAGACACACTCTCGTGGCTGCTGCCCAACCTGGGTGGACCAGGCTCCAGGTGCCGGCGACTCTATGCCGGCATCCTGCGGAGTATGGCGCTCTACGGGGCGCCAGTCTGGTCCGACTCCCTAGCAAGAGGGGAAAATCTTCCCTTCTTGCGGGGGCCTCAGCGGGTGATAGCGCAGCGGGTCGCTCGAGCTTACCAGACGGTAAGTTTCGATGTGGCCTGCTTGCTCGCTGAGACGCCCCCTTGGGAGTCAGACGCCGTTGTGCTCTCCGCCGTGTACGATTGCACGGCGGAGAAAAGGGCAAGAGGGGAGTCCTTTTGCCCCGTCGAGCGGGAGGCCGTGCGGAAGGAGGCCCGTCAGGTCCTCCTGAGGCGATGGTCTGAGCACCTCGTCCTCACCCGCTACGGCCGCAGAACGCTCGACGCGCTCGCCCCGGTCATGGACCGGTGGCTGGAGCGTGCACACGGCGTGGTCTCCTTCCGGATGGTGCAGGTAATGACCGGGCATGGCTGCTTCGGTTATTACCTGCACAAAATCGGCAGGGAGGAGACGCCTTCGTGCCACACGTGCGGCGACCCTGTGGACACGGCGCAGCACACCTTGGCGGTGTGTGCGCCGTGGGCACAGGCTCGCCATGCATTGGTGGCAAAGGTCGGCCAGGACCTCTCACTCTCCAATATAGCGAGAGCTATATTGGCGAGTGAGGATGCCTGGAAGGCCTTTGCTGCTTATTGCGAGCACGTGATGGCGGCGAAGGAGGCGGCGGAGCGCGAGCGAGAGGCTGACCCTCTCGCTCCCGCTATCCGCAAGGCACGTAGAGGGAGGAGACGACGCGAATACTTGCGTCTCCTTCCCCTGCGAGGAGCAGGTCCGCTGGTGCGTGGGGCTGTAACCCCACCACCGGCATTGCACGGGCCTCCTCCTACGCCTGGTGGGGACGGCACAGCTCTCTCGGCTGTCCCCACTCCCTCCCCCGACCCCGGGGGAGGAAGCGCCGTGCCCGCCGTGTAGGCGGGCTTCCGTCCGGGAGGGGTCGTGGTGCCAGGTTTCGTACCTCACCCCACGACCTCTCCCACTATGGACGATGAGGGAGAGCCCCAGGAGTTTTAGTCGGTATACCCCCGCCTTCTGCGGGGGGGAGTCCGACATAACCCATCCGTTTACAGACGGATGGGTATGCGTAACGCATTTCTCCTGGGTGACCAAAAAAAAAAAAAAAAAAAAAAAAAAAAAAAAAAAAAAAAAAAAAGGTTAGGTTAGGTTGGGGACTACGGTGCGGCGGCCTCCTCGTGTGGCCCCTTCGGTAGTATTTTTGCTCTGTTTGGAGCTGCTACCGAAGGGGTCCTGGCGTCCCTGGGCAACGGCGGGTAGTAATATGGTGCGCTCGCCATATTACTACCCGACGGCTGACGGCTGCACACATGGAGGGGGGGTTAGGGTTCGTAACCCCCCCTACGGACCTAGGCCGAGCTCGGTCTAGGTCTTAGAGTGGACCGCTTTTTATGGAGCGAGGCGTTTTGGTGGGGGTGTTCTGCCACCCCCGGAGTTTTTGGTTGGTTGTGCGCGGACCTGGGTCTCTCATCGGCGGTTATCCGGATGGGCTGAGCCGTTAAGGGCCCTGCTCCTCCCGCTTGCCTTAACCGGCCGGCGGGGGTCGAGAAGTGTGTAGTCTTCGGACGTAAATCCCGGGGACTCCCACGTCCCATCGGCCGGGGTCGGACGGCAGGGTTCACGCCTGGTGCGCTGGGGGTGAACCCTGTCCCTTGTTATCCTCCTGGACATGCCGTCTCTGACCGGTGGAGGCCCTTGGCACTCTCCACGAAAGTGGTTGTGCCCAATTTGTCCGCGCACTTAAGGTGGTGCAGGACCAGTGGCAGTTGGGGGGATGTCGGACGACTGAGGGCTTCAGTGTCCAGTCCAGCCCTCCCACTCTGGCCACGCCTTGCCTTGCGCCACCCCTTCCTGGGTGGAGAGCCTGCGGGCTCGGTGGCCGAAAGGCCGAGTTTTTGGAGGTTCTGTGTCGGGTCTCTCAGCCAGAGTGGCTCGGCGGCAGTCCGGCGTTGCCAATCTTCCTGGCTCCGCATCCAGCGGAGTTGGGACTTGCGGCGGCTTCGTTTTGAAGCCTGCAGGTTTTGTTTCCCCAACCCACTCTGCACTGCAGCCAGCAGTGTATGGGTGGGGAGGGGTACCTGCAGTTCTCCTCCCGGTGGTTTTCTGCAGTGCAGCCAGCAGTGTGGATGCCATTCGGGGGGTGGAGTTGGTGGGCCGTGGGAGAGGCCTGGGTCCTAAGGACCGGTGTTCGGAAGGAGGCCGTGTTGGCGAGCCTCTTCGCCCAGGACGGTTCGCGGTGGCAGCCTGGTGGTAATCCCGCGTTCCGTCCCGACTTAGCGGGCGTTGAATGGGAAAAGCCCCGGTGGTTTTAGTGGGTATGCCCTTGGACGGCCTCTGATTAGCAGAGGCCTAATCCAGGGGAGAGCCCCACACTACCCGGCCGACTCCCAGCGGCCGGGTGTGCATAAGGCGGCGCCGACCAACCGGCGCCGACGTCGGCTCCTGTCAGTGAGCCGGCGGCATTTCCACCGGGTCAACAAAAAAAAAAAAAAAAAAAAAAAAAGGTTAGGTTAGTCACCTATCGGCCGCCACTCCTCAAGGCCGCCAGGCCATAGGGGACGCACGGTCCCTGGGCCTAAAATGCTGTTGCAAGGCACACCGCCACGTGAGCCCGGAAATTCGAGCTCCCATGGGGCTCGAGCGGCCCGGCCGCGGACGCCTTTGCGGCCCAATCCGCGAGCTTTTGGCGGACGTGGGCCCACGTTAGGGGCCGGTAATAAGACGGGCCACACTCTTGGTGACGAAGATGGACTTGACTCCGTCACAAGGAAGACGTGGTGCAAAGGGCGGCGGAGGTCGGAGGTTGCGGTGGCCGGCCGATTATTTATGCGGCGAGAGGTCCGCCGTGGCCGATGGGGACCTGGGGCAGGTTCAGGTCCAACCTCCCAGTAACTGCGGCCAAGGCGGTTCCTAAAGCGGGCCGCCTCCTCGTGGGATGGAGCTCGGCCGCCGTAAGGCATTGGAGGAGGAGCCCCTCCGATGCTTAAAGTGCTGGGCTCGGCCACACCGAGGCCTCTGCCCTCTGACCCCGTCCGCAGAGGTCTCGCTACCTCCCCCCCCCCCCCCCCGCTGCGGACATGAGGTGCACCAGGCCAAAGCACTGTGGGGCCAAGACGCCGCAACTGCTCCGTCGGCAGCGTCAGGGCGGCAGCGGGAGCATACAATGGAGGGGGAAGGCGTCGCCCTCCCACGAAGAAAAAAGGGAAACAGCCGCCAGCAGAGAAGACAGCGGACGCTGCTTGCCCCTGGGGCTTCCCCGGCGGAGCAGGTATGATGAGGAAGGTGCGATGTCGGAATAATGGTCAGGTCCGGATATCGCACCTTCCTGCAGGTGAACGCCAACAACTGCCGCTCGGCCCCGGATCTGATATACCAGAGAATGCGGCCGAGTGGCAAGTTGGACGTGGCGGTGGTCGTGGAGTTACATGGTTCCACGACAACTGG
>CM032467.1:28238474-28253353 GCA_019059595.1 Marasmia exigua | reverse complement strand
TCCAGGGGTCCGCTATGGACATGTCAGCATAGGTTCAAGGGGACGGGGGGCCACGCCGTACCCGTAATTGGGCGCGGATCCTCTCCGAGTCTACGCTCTTCGTCCATCACGTCTGCTCGTTATGGAGCTGATCTGCGCCTTTAAGCGCCTCGGCCGCCTCTCTCGCGACGCCGCCAAGGGCGATAAATTCGCCGCCGGTGGTGGCAGGGGCCTTCCCGGCCCCGCATGCTTTTTCTGCCGGGCCGACTCCGGGAAGACTAGCGGAGCCAGCGTCCTCCGACTTTGAGGACTTCGCCGCCCGCTTCACCGCCTGGTTTTGGTGGAACCGTTCACGACTTACGTTCCTCGCGTCGCTCACCAGGGACTCGCTCTCGATCCCTTTTAAAGTGTCCGTGTCTGAGTCAGACACGTCACGTCTAGCTCGCCCGTGGCGGACGGAATTTGCTCCCGCCGAGTTTGTCATCTGGGCTGGCGGTAGTTGCCAGCTCAGCTTAAGCCCTTCCGGAGGGCGCCGCCTTTGCCAAGATACACTGCAAGGCGTTTGCGTCGAGGCCAGATCCTTTTGGAGACTTTCTTCTTGAAGAAGGAGTAGTCTCGACCGTACAAACATTGCCTGATCCAATTGTGGGGGCGCCGACCATCGGGGCCGCCGTCTCCACATCCAATTCGACGAAAGCCGAGAACGCCAGAGGTGAAATCAAAGTCCATGTTGGAAGCCAAGTCGTTAGAAGTGTCCAGATCAGAGGGGGGGGTTTGGGTTTTAAGTTTTTCGAATCCATAAAAGTTCCCAACGAAAATAACGGTTATTCGGACCACCGGGACAGAGCCGAATATCCCGGCTACCCTACTTACACCGGGGGAGGCGGGTGTTCCCCCCGGATGGCCGCTAGCAGGCTGGGATACGTCCCAGCCACCCAAAAGGGCGACCGACGCCGCGCGAGGCCCCGAACGGGGCGCCCCAACGCCGGTCCATTCCGGTTTTTTAACGTGGTTGTCTCCTCTCGGGCCGGCCAATTAAGGCAAGCCCGCTCCCACGCTCAGAGAGGGTCCTCTCGGACCCCCCAGCGCTAGCGATGTTAACCCTCCCCGACAGGCACGCCGACCGCCGGTTTGGGGTGATTTTTTATAGAGGTTTTCTTCCTCGCAGTCCACTCTCAGTGAGCGGACCCCCGGCCTCCTCGCAATGAGGAGGTTACGGTATACAAGGTGATTTTTTTATAGAGGTTTTCTTCCTCGCAGTCCACTCTCAGTGAGTGGACCCCCGGCCTCCTCTCAATGAGGAGGTTACGGTGTGCCGCTTTTGGTCCGCGCCGGCCGAAGCCGGTACCTCCCATATCTGGGAGGCGTTCCCCTATCCGCCGCCGGGGGACGCGTCCGATAGCTGAGCGGAATCGGCCGACTCGAAGTGCAATGAGCCGACCAACAGCCACGGAACCTAACCTAACCTAACCTAACCTAACCTAACCTAACCAACCGATTTTCGAATCACTTAGAGAGCACTTACGACCCTCTTCTTTTGCATCATAAGGCTCCCTAATTATCCCTAGCGACTCCCGCTTTCGCCTAGACTCCATCCCCAAAAATAAATTTTTGGTGAATTTTCTAAACTTCCGGACACTTAGAAAAATTTTCACTAAAGTCTATAGTGCCGTCGAGGTAGAAAAGTGCTACTTTTCAAAAATTCGCCAAAAATTCAACTTTAGGCCTGGCTTCAAAATTTCTTCTGGATATTGTTCCCTGTCGTTAGCTTCACCCTTCTTCAAAATTTCATCCCCCTATCATTTATACTTTCGAAATTATTCACTTCCAAAATTTCACTTAAAAAATTTGTATGGGGAAAAATACCGACCTTAGGTGGACTATCCCATACTGAGGAAGGTCTTTGGCAATACTTTACAAAACTTTTAAAAATCTCCAAAAAATTGAACTTTCGGCCGAGCTTTGAAATTCCTTCAGTTTTTGGAATCTTTTGGGACCCCCCCTCCCCTCGCCTAAAAATTTCCCCCCCCCCACCCCCCCCCTATTTTTCCCAAAAATTTTTACCCAAATTTCAAAAAATCTTTTCTTGCACCCGTTATTGATTACCCCCTAGCTACCTATAACCAACCTCTCCCCCCCCCTCCCCCCAAAAATTTACTTTACTCCCTGCACCTCAAAAACTTGGGAATTCCCTAAGCTCTTGGAATTCCTTGGAACTTTTCCTCATCTCACATTGTTTTAACCTCCCCCCCCCACCCCTTAGCCCCCCCCCCCCCCCCCCCTCTTTTTGAAAATTTATTTTTTGAAAAGTCTGCTGATTGTCTGCACCTTACTGTCACCCCATTTTACTCTAAATAAAACCCTCCCCCCCCCCAAATTTACTTGACTTTTTGCTCAAATTATGACTTCGAGACGCCGATCGCGAGGCGAACCGGGACCTAGTTCCCGACCCGCAACGCGAAAGGAGACAGCAAAAAATCAACCCCCCCCTTCGAAAACCAAGGATCCCCCTCCGAAATTTCAACCCCCACCCCCCATAACTAAACCAACTCCCCCACCCCAAATTGCTGAACCCCAACCCCCCTTTGAACCCCAGATTGACACCTCCGAAATTGAACCCCCCCCTTCCTCATCCACTCAAGTAGACCTCCCCCTCCCCGAAACTAGCGTTTTAGACTCCCACTTCACGGCAACGCACGACTATAGTCGTGTAGTTAGACCCTATCCCTTTCAAAACCCCCCGTTTGGCGGCTGGAGCCGCCAACACCATTATGTGGACATAGGAAGGCTTTCCGTTCGCAAGGAGCCTACTGACATCAGCGAGTGTACTATAGCGGAGAGAATCATAGATCTCTTCGAAAGGTTCGCGCACACAGTTGTCACTGAGACTCTGCTGGTGGAAGAAAGGATTAATGCCGGGAAATCCTTAACCCGGGAGAACCGAAACGTCATAATTGCCTGCTGCCAATCCATCAAAGACGTCTTAAGTGTGGCGGGCAAAGACATGATCGCACTTGTGGGTGAAATTCCCGCAGAACCCGCAAGTCAACCGGATCTCAAGGCCCTAATAGGCGAGGCGGTTAAAACCGAGGTCCGCCCTGTCCTTGAATTGGTTGCGGATTTTACGTCGAATATCCCACAGCCTCAGACACCCGGAGGCCTCACCGAGACGGTTCAGGTTGCACTCAATCAAGAGATGCAAACCTTCCGCAAGGAGTTTGAGCTCCTTCGCGAGACCGTCCGGGAGGAGATACGGGAGTCTCGGGCAGACTTTATTGCGGCACAATTTGACGCCGGCGTACAACCTCTCCCAATACCAGCCCTGCAGAGTACCTTCGCCGAAATCGCTGCGTTACCACCACGTCTAGCCCCTAAAACGCCAAAACCACCACTAGCGCCTAGACCAGCCGTGTTCATAAAGGCCATTGACCCAACCGACCCCCCAAAAGAACCCATCGACGCCATAAATAAGTGGAAGGCGGCATCGTCCTTCCGCAATACCGGATATGCACCTGAGCGTATCATACCAATACGGGATGACATGTTCAAGGTGGAATTTGAGACACCTTCCATGGCAGAACGCGTGGTCGAATGGGCAGCAGAGGCGCAAATGGGTTCCACACGTTTTGACGCATCCCTAGCTCGACGCAAGAACCCCCTAATGATCCTTAAAGGGGTCCCTGTTGATGTTCCAACTAGTGAACTCATCAGCGTTGTCGAGGGTCAAAACCCTGTGAAGGACCTAAGATTGTGCTACCTTACAGCCAATCGAAACCCCCTGCTATATAACGCAGTGATAGAGGTGTCTCCGGAGACCAGGAGACAGATCATTGAGCGAGGCGGGCGTCTGGGCGTGGAACATCAAAAAGTCCACGTTTCGGACCAGACCCGCTTCGTCCAGTGCTTTGCCTGCCTGGGCTTTGGACACACCCGTGCGAAGTGCACAAAAACATCGTGCCGTCCTTGCAGCTTCTGCGCTGAAGAGGGACACCAGTTCGCCAGTTGTCCCAAAAAGTCGGAGAAACAACAAAACCCGACTTGCTTTAACTGTAAGGCGGCCAACTTGCGGAACCTAAGTCACTCGGCGACCGATAGGACTCAGTGTCCTCTTATTAGGCAAGCCATAGCCAGAGCCGATAGCGGCACAGCCTATGCAGATCACCCCTCCCCTCCTGTACCCCCATTGCCACAAAAACGGCACTCGATAAGTGCTACCCAAAATAGCCGTCGTCTGCAAACTTCACTAGACAATAGTGATGTTTTTGCAGATGCCTAGCCAATAAGTGAAGCCAATCCCTACTATCCCTAATTACCACTACCTAAATCAAGAACCTCATCCCAAATTTGTCTATCCAATTCCATCCACAACTTCCTCCTCCCAAATATAAAACGGCAACCTCTTTATCCCAAATTCCCAAATTCGCCACTTACCCCCTTTTCACAAAACTCTAGCATCCTCTAGTCTCTGCATAGCATAAAAACAGATGTCCAAGATCCTGGACTTCCATATCCGGGGACCCGTCAGCGCCCTCTAGAGAGGGCAATAAAAAAAAAAAAAAAAAAAAAAAAAAAAAAAACCTAACCTAACCTAACCTAAACCTAACCTAACCTAACCTAACCTAACCTAACCTAACCTAACCTAACCTAACCTAACCTAACCTAACCTAACCTAACCTAACCTAACCTAACCTAACCTAACCTAACCTAACCTAACCTAACCTAACCTAACCTAACCTAACCTAACCTAACCTAACCTAACCTAACCTAACCTAACCTAACCTAACCTAACCTAACCTAACCTAACCTAACCTAACCTAACCTAACCTAACCTAACCTAACCTAACCTAACCTAACCTAACCTAACCTAACCTAACCTAACCTAACCTAACCTAACCTAACCTAACCTAACCTAACCTAACCTAACCTAACCTAACCTAACCTAACCTAACCTAACCTAACCTAACCTAACCTAACCTAACCTAACCTAACCTTTTTTTTTTTTTTTTTTTTTTTTTTTTTGGTCACCCAGGAGAAATGCGTTACGCATACCCATCCGTCTGTAAACGGATGGGTTATGTCGGACTCCCCCCCCGCAGAAGGCGGGGGTATACCGACTAAAACTCCTGGGACTCTCCCTCATCGTCCATAGTGGGAGAGGTCGTGGGGTGAGGTACGAAACCTGGCACCACGACCCCTCCCGGACGGAAAGCCCGCCTACACGGCGGGCACGGCGCTTCTCCCCCCGGGGTCAGGGGGAGGGATGGGGACAGCCGGGAGAGCTGTGCCGTCCCCACCAGGCGTAGGAGGAGGTCCGTGCAATGCCGGTGGTGGGGTTACAGCCCCACGCACCAGCGGACCTGCTCCTCGCAGGGGAAGGAGACGCAAGTATTCGCGTCGTCTCCTCCCTCTACGTGCCTTGCGAAGCGCGGGGGCGAGAGGATCCGCCTCTCGCTCGCGCTCCGCCGCCTCCTTCGCTGCCATCACGTGCTCGCAAAAGGCAGCGAAAGCCTTCCAGGCCTCGTCACTCACTAGTATAGCTCTCGCTAATACTAGCCAGTGAGAGGTCCTGGCCGACCTTCGCCACCAATGCATCACGTTGCGGTGCCCAACGGCGCACATACCGCTAGGGTATGTTGCGCCGTGTCCACCGCATCGCCGCACGCGTGGCACGAAGGTGTCTCCTCCCGATGGATCTTATGCAGGTAATAACCAAAGCAACCGTGCCCGGTCATTACCTGCGCCATCCGGAAGGAGACGACACCGTGGGCACGCTCAAGCCACCGGTCCATTGACCGGGGCGAGCGCGTCGAGGGTTCTGCGGCCGTAACGGGTGAGGACGAGGTGCTCCGACCATCGCCTCAGGAGGACCTGTCGGGCCTCCTTCCGTACGGCCTCCCGCTCGACGGGGCAAAAGGACTCCCCCTCTTTGCCCTTTTCTCCGCCGCGAAATCATACACCGCGGAGAGCACCACGGCGTCTGACTCCCATGGAGGGGTCTCAGCGAGCAAACAGGCCACGTCGAAGCTTACCGTGCAGTAAGTTCGAGCGACCCGTTGCGCTACCACCCGCTGAGGCCCCCGCAAGAAGGGAAGATTTTCCCCCCTTGCTAGGGAGTCGGACCAGACTGGCGCCCCGTAGAGCGCCATACTCCGCAGGATGCCGGCATAGAGTCGCCGGCACCTGGAGCCTGGTCCCCCCAGGTTGGGCAGCAGCCACGAAAGTGTGTCTGCTGCCTTAAGGAGCCGCGGTGACATCCTGCTAAAAATTGCAGGCCAAAAATGCCACCGCGGATCCAGGGTGAGGCCGAGATAGCGCATCTCGGCCCTCACTTCCACCTGGGCCCCTCCGACAGTGATGTGCCTGCCAGAGGGGATCCTCTCTCCGAGAAGACGAGGGAAATAGATCGCCTCGGTCTTCTCTAACGACACCTCCAGATCCGAGGCGCCGCACTCTACCTACGACCAGGTCCGCGGCGCGCGACGCTCTTGCTGCGGCGCCGCGCTTGCCGTCAAATTCCTTCCCCCGGGCAGTGATGAGCGTGTCATCTGCATAGCAGATGACTAACCTGCCCCGGGGGAGGGTGCCGCGGAGGACCCAGTCTACCTAACCTAACCTTTTTTTTTTTTTTTTTTTTTTTGTTTTTTTTTTTTTTTTTTTGTTGACCCGGTGGAAATGCCGCCGGCTCACTGACAGGAGCCGACGTCGGCGCCGGTTGGTCGGCGCCGCCTTATGCACACCCGGCCGCTGGGAGTCGGCCGGGTAGTGTGGGGCTCTCCCCTGGATTAGGCCTCTGCTAATCAGAGGCCGTCCAAGGGCATACCCACTAAAACCACCGGGGCTTTTCCCATTCAACGCCCGCTAAGTCGGGACGGAACGCGGGATTACCACCAGGGCTGCCACCGCGAACCGTCCTGGGCGAAGAGGCTCGCCAACACGGCCTCCTTCCGAACACCGGTCCTTAGGACCCAGGGCCTCTCCCACGGCCCACCAACTCCACCCCCCGAATGGCATCCACACTGCTGGCTGCACTGCAGAAAACCACCGGGAGGAGAACTGCAGGTACCCCTCCCCACCCATACACTGCTGGCTGCAGTGCAGAGTGGGTTGGGGAAACAAAACCTGCAGGCTTCAAAACGAAGCCGCCGCAAGTCCCAACTCCGCTGGATGCGGAGCCAGGAAGATTGGCAACGCCGGACTGCCGCCGAGCCACTCTGGCTGAGAGACCCGACACAGAACCTCCAAAAACTCGGCCTTTCGGCCACCGAGCCCGCAGGCTCTCCACCCAGGAAGGGGGTGGCGCAAGGCAAGGCGTGGCCAGAGTGGGAGGGCTGGACTGGACACTGAAGCCCTCAGTCGTCCGAACATCCCCCCAACTGCCACTGGTCCTGCACCACCTTAAGTGCGCGGACAAATTGGGCACAACCACTTTCGTGGAGAGTGCCAAGGGCCTCCACCGGTCAGAGACGGCATGTCCAGGAGGATAACAGGGACAGGGTTCACCCCCAGCGCACCAGGCGTGAACCCTGCCGTCCGACCCCGGCCGATGGGACGTGGGAGTCCCCGGGATTTACGTCCGAAGACTACACACTTCTCGACCCCCGCCGGCCGGTTAAGGCAAGCGGGAGGAGCAGGGCCCTTAACGGCTCAGCCCATCCGGATAACCGCCGATGAGAGACCCAGGTCCGCGCACAAACCAAACCAAAAACTCCGGGGGTGGCAGAACACCCCCACCAAAACGCCTCGCTCCATAAAAAAGCGGTCCACTCTAAGACCTAGACCGAGCTCGGCCTAGGTCCGTAGGGGGGGTTACGAACCCTAACCCCCCCTCCATGTGTGCAGCCGTCAGCCGTCGGGTAGTAATATGGCGAGCGCACCATATTACTACCCGCCGTTGCCCAGGGACGCCAGGACCCCTTCGGTAGCAGCTCCAAACAGAGCAAAAATACTACCGAAGGGGCCACACGAGGAGGCCGCCGCACCGTAGTCCCCTACCTAACCTAACCTAACCTAACCTAACCTAACCTAACCAACCGATTTTCGAATCACTTAGAGAGCACTTACGACCCTCTTCTTTCGCATCAAAAGGCTCCCTAATTATCCCCAGCGACTCCCGCTTTCGCGTGGACCCTATCCCCAAAAACCAATTTTTGGCGAATTTTCGAAACTTCCGGACACTTAGAAAAATTTTCACTAAAGTCTATAGTGCCGTCGAGGTAGAAAAGTGCAACTTTTCAAAAATTCGCCAAAAATACAATTTTAGACCCGGCTTCAAAATTTCTTTTAGGCATTGTTGTCCGTCATTAGCTTTATCCTCATTCCAAATTTCATCCCCCCAACATTAATATTTTCGGAAATATTCACTTGCAAAATTTCAGTCTAAAAATTTGTATGGGGAAATTGACCGACCTTAGGTGGACACTCCCATACTGAGGAAGGTCTCTTGCAACATACAATCAAATATTCAAAATTCTTCAAAAAATACATCTTTCGACCGATTTTCAAAATTGTTTCAGTTTTTGGGTTCTTTTGGAACCCCCTTCCCCTCACCTAGTAATTTACCCCCCCTCACCCCCCCCCCCACTTTTTCGAAAAAATCGACTAAAAAATTTAAAAATTTTTAATAAACCCCCTGTGATTTTCGTCTGGTTTGTTGATGCAAACTAGACCCCCTACCCCCCCCTCCCCCTCACCCCCTCTCTTGGTGTTCTGAGCAGGATTTTAGCTCGTGTCGGTTCTTTCCACATGCTCGGAAACCCCTTGAGTGTTAACCCTAATTCGTTTTCCGTCCTCCCCCCCCCCCCCCCCCTCTCACCCAAAAAAATGAGTTCCAAACGCCGATCGCGCGGCGAGCCGGGAGGCGACTCTCGTGGTCTCGCTTCTCGTGGTGGGCCCCCCGCGCGAAAGGACCCCCCCCCAAAAACTCAACCCCCCCCTCCTCAAAATCTATTCCCCCCCAAACTAAACCATCTACTTCAAGTACCCAAGCTACTCAAGACCCTATGGATCCCCCCCCCAAAAACTCAACCCCCCCCCTCTGTAAAACCCATCCCCCCCCCAAACTAAACCATCTACATCGACACCCCAACCTTCCCAAGATCCTAATGTGTCCCCCCCCACACTCCCCCGCAAACTTATTTACGATACCAGAGGAGTTCTCCCAAAACAAACCGCACCCCCCGAGTTGATTCAAGGCGAGTCCATTGGAACTCAAATGTTGGACGTCTTACGCCGTCTTCAACTCGGTCTTCTGTATGAGATACAGTCGGTGGATGAAGCAGTCCGAGCTGGCAAATCCCTCACCAGAGAAAATAAAGCAGAGGTGACGGACAGCTGTCAGTTTATGCGAAACCTCGTAATGGAGGCCCTCGGCGAGACTCTTAAGATTGCGGACGACGAGCCAGAGATGTCGCCCACATTCGCAATGATCATGCGAGAGGAAATCGGCCAGGCAGTTAAGTCTGAGATCCGGCCGATCCTCGAAGCTGTTGGAGAACTCGCCGCCAGGCCTCAGCCTCGGCCACCCGGGGACCTCGATGCAGTGGTTCAGACCGCTCTCCAAGAGGAGATGCGGTCCTTCCGCGAGGAGTTCCAACTCCTTCGCGAGACCGTGCGCGAGGAGATCCGGGAGTCCCGGGCGGAGTTCGTGGCCGCACAGTTGGACGCCGGAATGCAACCCCCCCCTATCCCAGCACTGGCCAGCACATTTGCGGAAATCACCGCACTACCCCCTAAAACCCCTAAAACCCCCAAATCACCAAAACTGCCTCGACCTGCAGTCTTCATTAAATCTACCGATCCCAACCCCCCCAAAGACCCCGAAGAATCCATAAAATTATGGAAAAAATGGACCTCCTTTCGTGGCACAGGCTTCGCGCCTGAGAGAATTCTACCCCTCAAAGAGGGACTTTTTTAAGGTCGAGTTCAAAACTCCAGCTATGGCAGAGCGTGTGGTGGATTTGGCGGAGAAGGGAGGTGGCACCCAGTTTAAGGTGTCACTAGCCCGGCTTAAAAACCCCCTCATGATCATGAAGGGGATCCCTGAAGAAGTTCCTTCAGAGGAACTTGTTACAATTATTCAGGGCCAAAATCCAGTGGGCGATCTCAGACTCTGCTACCTAACCGCAAATCGCAACCCCAAACTCTACAACGCGGTTATAGAGGTGTCCCCGGAGACCAGGCGGCAGATCATTGCCGAAGGTGGGCGTCTGGGCGTGGAATTTTATAAGATCCACGTCTCGGATCAAACCAGGTTCGTGCAGTGCTTTGCGTGCCTGGCTTTCGGGCACACCCGAGCAAAGTGCAAGGCGACGACTAGCAGGCCTTGCAGTTTTTGTGCAGCCGAAGATCACCAATTTGCAAATTGTCCCATCAGGTCGGAGAATATCCACACAAACCCGACCTGCTACAATTGCAAGGCAGCCAAAATGCAAGACCTAAAGCACGCAGCCACGGATAGAACACGCTGCCCTCTAATTCGCCAAGCAATTACCAGAGCCGACATGGGCACTGCGTATGAAGAGTACCCCGCATACCCTCACCAACTACCCGGAACCCCCCCTCGGATATATAGAGACCGTACAATGGTCAGTTTCGCCAATTCAACTCGTCAACATGCACCACTAGACGATAGTGAAGCATAGTTGGCGAAACTCCCTAAGTGAGTAAACCCCAATATATCCCAAACTCCTAAAAATGAACCCTATCCCCTCCCCAAATAGTCTTAAAATATTAATCCCAATCCCACCCTAATCCCCTATTCCCAGATTGTGCTTTGCACCCAGTAATAATAAACTTAGCAAATAAAGGCCTGGATCGCCATGTCCGGGGTACTAGCAGTCTTCTCCCAGGAGAAGACACAAAAAAAAAAAAAAAAAAAAAAAAAAAAAAAAAAAAAAAAAAAAAAAACCTAACCTAACCAACTCGGTTTTTCAACCACTTAGAAGAGACCTAGACTCTTCGCAATTTTACCGAAAAGGCTCTATAATTATCCCTACCCATAGCCCCAAACCCGTGGGATCTACCACAAATACTTTTTTCACAATAAAATAAAAACACTTTGAAATTTTGGTCGTCCTGAAATTTTGGTCGCGGCAATCGCACACCTCAAAATACTCACACTTGACCGAAATTTCAAAATTCAATTAAAAATACTTCCAATTAACTTTTTCCAAATTTTCTTTTTACGTAATATAGTTCCCGTCGCCAGCTTTCAGCTGACACCAATTTCATCCTCCTACTCCAATATCACAACACCCAAACTCGACTTCAAAAATTCGGCAAAATTTTTCCATAGTAAAAATTCCGGACCTTAGGTGGACGATTTAGGGATTTTTACTAGGAAAAATTACGTAAGTTTGAAATCGACTTTTTTGTTATTGGAGATATCTTTATAGTTCTTTTTGCATTAGTTTCAGGTAGTTTCAAAACCATTTTTAGCGTTTTAAAATTTTAGTTTTTCTTAGTACATAATATAGTTTTAGGACTTAGAAAATTTTTATTTTTCGAACTTTTCTTATTTGCTCAGAGTCGATTCTTTTGACTCTAAATCACACTTTTAGCCCCTATATACTTACTTTTTCGCCTTATATACTTACTTTCTTGTCTTATATACTTGTTATATACCTTCCCAACTTTGTTTTAGTTTCTGTTTTTCTTCATAATTTCTTTGTTTTTAATTAGTTTTCTTTAGTTTTACTTACAAATTTCGTTGTAAAATCGGGTTATCACCGATTTCTTCACTTCTTGCGGTTGATTGGTGATACCATGCCTCCCAAGAAGAAACCTCCCCCCAAGAAAAGCTCCCCCCCCCCAACTAGTACACCCGGGGTACCTGTCGATCCTGTAAATGAGGCGCCCATGCCATTCGTCCTGGACCCGTATGGGTTCCAGGCGGATGACTTTCTATCAGGGCTCTCCGACAATGACAGTGATGACAGGTACTCTGATATCTTACCGCCGTGTATGCAGCGACCGATAGGAGAGGAGTCGGGTGTTGCTGTGGCGGATGTTGCGGCGTCGACTGGAGGAGCGCCCGTTGGTGCCGCCGCCCCCGCAGCCAAGAAAAAGAAAACACCGGCTTCTCAGAAGTTGTCGCAAGCTTCCGACAAACCATTGCCCCAACTCCATGTCGACCCCAGTGAAGCGCAGGACTTTCTCTCCTTCTTCTATGTGGTCACTGGAGCCAATCGTACTCTGATGGAAGCAGTCAATCATGGTAAGAGTCTGACTCGCGAGATGAAGGCTCTTATCACCAAGTGTTCTGACTGCATCGACAAGACAATGGAGCACTTTCTCAACAATTTGGTGGACTATGAGAACGACACTTCTAAGTGTGCTGCACCGGGTGCCGTGGACAGGTCTGCTGTGGCTCCAGCAGTGGGCCCTGAGGTAACGGGCACGGACTTACGTGGCATCATTGCGGGAGTTGTGCGCGAGGAGATGCAGCTTTTACGGGAGGAGCTTCGTGCTGTTCCTTCTGTGTCTCCCGCCGCCCCCACCACCACATATGCCAGCGTCGTATCGTCGTCTAAAAGCGCCCCCCCACCGAAAGTCACCAAACCTGCCATCATTGTTTCGGCCAAAGACTCAACCAAAACGAAAGAGCAAGTCATCTCCGACTGGAAGAAAGTCGTTTCCTTCCGGAAGGAGAAATATGCGCCGTCTAAAATTATGCCCGTCTCTAACGGGAAACTCCGAATTGAGTTCGATACTCCAACTCAGTGCGAGGAAGTCATCTCTCGCACTAAATCGGCTGAAGGGTTCGACGCTGAGAAGGCAAAGCGCCGACCGCCCCTCCTGATTCTGAAGGGAGTCAGCAAGGACGTCTCTCGGGACGAACTTGTTGAAACCCTACAGCACCAGAATTCAGTTGAGGGCCTGCGACTCTGCTTTCTCACGTCCAACAAAAACCCTAATCTCTACAATGCGGTCATTGAGGTGAACCCGGAGACTCGCCGCACACTGCTCGGAGCGGGGAAGGTCAACGTCGACCACAATCGTGTCCATGTGGAAGACTTCTCCCGTTTCGTGCAGTGTTACCAGTGCCTTCAATATGGACACACCAAGGCCAAATGCACCTCCGAGTCCAAGCCTTGTGCTTACTGCGCCACTGAGGGTCATCACGCAAGTGACTGCCCTCACAAGGACAACCCTGAGAAGCGCAAGTGCTACAATTGCACCAAATTTAGCACCATCACCGGCACCAAATGTGACCTCAAACACATCGCCACAAATCGGACTCAATGTCCTCGAATCAAGACAATGATTCCGGCGAATTAACGACTTGACAGACTATGGGTCGTGAATCTCCTTGTCACTTCCCAATCGACACCATTCTTCCCTTCCTTTCCATCAATTTTCTATCTTTTCCTTTTCCCTCCATCTATTTCCTGCAAGTTCTGTCTTGCAATTTCGTCCTTTTCCACTCTTTGTCAAAAACACTTTTCCCCTGTTTCCTAAGTTGCCGTCGTATCAAATCGCGACAAATGCACAAACATAAAAGCAAAACAAAACACATGGAAAAAAAAAAAAAAAAAAAACCTAACCTAACCTAACTAACCTAACCTAACCTAAACCTAACCTAACCTAACCTAACCTAACCTAACCTAACCTAACCTAACCTAACCTAACCTAACCTAACCTAACTAACCTAACCTAACCTAACCTAACCTAACCTAACCTAACCTAACCTAACCTACCTAACCTAAACTAACCTAAAACCTAACCTAAACCTAACATACCCTAACCTAACCTAACCTAACCTAACCTAACTTAACCTAACATAACGAACCTAACCTAACCTAACCTAACCTAACCTAAACCTAACCTACCCTAACCTACCTAACCTAACTAACCTAACGAAATTCACCCAAAACGCCCACTAATTTACCCCTTCTAATACCCCAAAATCGAGGGACCCATCATTTGTAGTTTTCCGGGAAAAAATTATTTTCCAAACTTTGGACTTTGAAAAATTTCTGGAATATATTATAGTAGTGTCTAGGTAGATTTTGCTCAAAATTCAAAATTAAAAATAAAATACTTCCAAATTGATTCTTCCAAATTTTCCTTCTACAGTTTATAGCCCTACACGGGGACTTCCCCCTGGCACCAACCCCATCCCCTAAGCTTCAATACTTTTTAAAATATTCACCCCCAAAATATCGACTTGTAAATTTGTATGGGGAAATAAATTGAGCTTAGGTGGACTTTTTAGACTTCTGGCAATCAAGTGTCGGAACTTGAAAAATTTGCTAAAAATCGAAACTTTTTCCGATTTTTGAAATTTATTTTTTCTTTTGTGTCTATTCGCCCCCCCTTTTACTTTACCTACCCTACACCCCCCCTCAACCCCCCCCTCACCCCCAAATTTCAAAAATTCGTCTTTTTGTCCAAAATTTTACAGTTTTTGTCCTTGTATCGTCGCTAAACACTTACTCCCCCCCCCTAAAAATACCTCCCCCCCCCCTCCCCCCCCTCAAAAAGTCAAAAATATCAATTTTGCCCAAATTTCACCCCACTATCGTATAACCTCCAAAAATCAAAAAATTCAACCTCCCCCCCCCCCCCAATTAATACTTTTAAGGGAAAAATACCCCCTAACACCCACAATGAACACGAGACGAACCAAGGCAACCCGAAGCGGGAGTCAAGCATCGTCAGCTACCTCCCGGCCTAGGGACCCACCCGCATCGACCTCGTCGTCGAAAACGCCGTTGTCTCGGCCCGAGCCGTCTCCAAATCCAAGGAGAATTCGAACCTCTCTGGACCCTGAACCGACGCCAGTACCCCTCGTCAGTGTTGCTCCCACCGTCCAGTCTGTGATCCTCAAAGCCGTCCACAGCATCAGCACGGCACTCAATGTGGGGAAATCACTGACCAGGGAGAATAAGCTGTTCATT
>CM032467.1:28208474-28233474 GCA_019059595.1 Marasmia exigua | reverse complement strand
TACGCCGACGGGGAGTCGGCCGGACGCCCGGGCTTCATAAGCAGGCAGAGTTGCCCCTGTTTCCAAATCTCAGGGAACCTCCTCTCCCGGAAACACCGGTTGAAGAGGTCCCTGAAATTGAGCTCCATGCGGCCAATCGCGATGGCCACAATGCGAGCGGGTACACCATCTGGCCCTGGGGCAGTCTTCTTCCCCCGGAGCCGGAGTTCTGCTGCTCCAAACTCCTCCGTTGTGATGCACGGGGGGGGATTAGCTTCAGGCGGTGCAGCCATGCCTCGGGGCGGGTCCATAGCCGGTGGGACAAAGTCCGGTTGGCGGGCCGGGAAAAGGCCCTGCACGATCCTCTGTAGAAGGACCGGTTCGAGGGTCTCGGTCAGTGGGGGACCAATGGGGCGCAATTGTGCGCGCGCCGCCTTATACGGTCTCCCCCACGGATCTCGATCGAGACCCTCGAGCATCTCTTGACGAGACCGGTCCTTCGCCTGCCCTATGGCGTGTTTCAGGGCTCCTCGTGAAGTCTTGTAGGCCGTGTAAAGGCTGGTCTCCTCTTCCGGAGTCGTACGCCGACGGCGCCTGCACCGTGTATAGGCCCATCGGGCTGCGATGCAGGCGGCCCGGAGATCCGCAATCTCCGCCGACCACCAGTGAACGGCGTTACGCGGTTCGGGGCGGCGAGACCGAGGCATGGAGAAGTCACATACCTCGGTCAATGAGTCTCTTAACTGAGACGCAGCGTCATCGATAGAGGTGCTGGCGTCAGGTGGGAAAAACCACCCCTGTAAAAACGCCGCCTCACCAGCCATGTCCCGGTCAAGGCGGGAGAGGGCCCACCTTTTAAAGGGTGAGGGGCGCCTTTCTGCGTCCTGCTGTGGGGCCCGGCTGGAGATCACAAAAGAAATATATTTGTGATCCGACAGGGTCTCAGCCGGGTCCACGCGCCAATCGCTCATGAGAGCCGCTAATGGGGGGGTGGCGAATGTCAAATCGACAATTGACCCCCCATTTTGTCGGACGCACGTGTGGTCCGTGCCCCTGTTGAGCAGGGACAGGCCACAGGCCACCGCCCAGGCCTCTACTGCCCGGCCACGAACGTCCGAGTTGGGGTTTCCCCACGCCGCAGACTTTGAGTTAAAGTCCCCCGCTAGGAGGACTTGGCGCGGTGCCAATCGGCCCAAAACCGCTGTGAGGGAGTTGAGAAAAATCTCAAACTCCCTGAAGGGCCGATTAGGGGAGAAATAAATCCCCACTACGGCGAAGGGACCCCACAAACAAGCAACAAAGCCAGACCCCCTTTCGAAGAGTGAAAGGGGGGAAATGCCCGCAAATGGCCTGGAAAAGATGGCCACCGACTCCTCAAGATCCCCCAACCAGTGAGGAGGCACAAAGTACGGCTCCGAAACAATTGCCAGATTGACCTGCCGCTCGGCTGCAGCCTGGGACATTAGATCCTGGGCCGAGCGGCAGTTATTCAAATTACACTGTAGAATGGTGCGATGTCCAATCCTATCCATTATTCGGACATCGCACCATCACGCGCAGCGGGGGCCTTTACAGGCGCCGGCTGCTTGCCCTTTTTTGGGGGAGGGTTACAACTTCTCCCCCGCATTATATGCCCAGAGGGCTTGCCGCTGGCAGCGCAAACAGCGCACTTGGGCTCGGCCTGGCACCCGGCCGCCTTGTGCCCTTCCTCTCCGCAGCGGTAACAGAGTTCCGCGCGGGTGATTGGAGAGGGACAGCGTGTCGAGACGTGCCCAGTCCCTAGGCACCGGAAGCACCTAAAAGGTCCGTCCTCCAGGAGCTTTATGGATGCCGAGCTCCAACCAATGAGAAAACGGCCGGAGCGCAGCACCTTTTTTGCAGCGGTGGTGGGACATCGAAGACGGACTGTTCCGACGCCCCCACGGCCGACATGTTTCTGGCCGACTTTAACGGCCTCGACCGCGCAGCCTCCAATCTCGGCCACCTTTCGTGCTACCTCCTCCCCAGTAACCGAATCGTCGAGATCCGATACTTGGAGGGAGGTGCATTTCTCAGGCCGCGTGACCACTGCGGCGTCTGCGACCGCTTCTCTTAAGCGGGCCGCGAAAGAATCCGCTTGGGCAGCGCTGGCTGCGGGGAACTCGAAGAGTCGAGCCCCCGTCAGTGTCGATCGACACTTTTTAGGCTGGATGCCTAGTGCCTCGGCGTCTCCTATGGCCTCACGGGCCTTGACGAAGACGCTGTCGTACGTCTCCCCCTTTTTTGAGGCGCTGTCCGTCAAGGTAATGACGACGGCAGCAATTTTTGGGGAGACGAGCTTCTTCTTTTTGGCGGCCACTGGTTTGCCCGCCGAGGCTGACGAAGACGCAACCGTCTTCTTCTTCTGCCCATTGAGTTTGGGCTGGGGCGCCGGGGTAGCCAACTGCTCCTTGTTTGCCTTGCGGGCCTTGTTGGCCTTCTTTCTCCCGACGACCGTACTCCAGGCCACATTGGCAGGAGTGGTAGACGGGAGAAGCACATCTTCGTCCATAGGCATCAGTGCCGGGGCTGTGGACGTGGAGGGGACCGCAACGTTTGCGGCCTTCGTCTTCTTCCCCACTCCTTTTCCCTTGCTTTTGGGTGGCGGAGGGGGAGAATTGAGCGTCTCCTGCACAGGGGGGGAGGCTTCTTTGGCCTTCTTTTTGGCGTCCTGCCGCGAGAGGCGGGCGTAAACGCGTCTCGGGGAGGAGGCGATCCTTAATGCCCTCAAAACGGGCACAAGTATAAAAGCGCTCCTCCGCAAGCTTTTGGGAGAGCAGAGCCTCCATGCGGACCTCAAATTGTGCAATGAGGTCCGCCTCTACAATTGCTGGCGCATTGCGTGCAGCCGTTTTGGACACTTTTTGCGCCGAGACAGAGGCCGCAGCCACCGCCTGACTTGCCCGGAGTGAGGTGAGCTCCTCCTGCATACGGACCAACTGCTCGGACAGGCGCTTTACTGTGGCTTGAAGCGCCGCAGTCTCGTCCGAGGTGGTCCGTTTGCCCATCTCGTCAATCAACGCCAGGAAGGAGGTGGCGTGATTTTTAAGGGACTTTTGGCAAGTCCCTTTTATATTCTGAGATTTAATTGCCACAGCAATAATCTCTTCTGCGTCGACTTTGGCTGTAGAGATAAGGTCGGCCACTGACATGTCGGAATAGTCGAGGATATGAGCAACTCCATATCCCGACTTTGCCCGGGCCTTCCTCATTTTTGCCTCATTCTCCGATATTTGGGCCTCCAAATCGGCCTGGTTCTTCTCGCGAATGGCTTTCGCCATCTTCGATTTCGCCTCCGCTAAGGCCACATACTGGCCCGAGGTGGCGGGGCGACCTTTAACACGTTTAGCCGTTGAGGCTTTACTGGCCTTACTGGACGTCGACTTGTCTGTGTCAGATGACGCAGACTGGGATTTGGCAGTGGCAGCACGCTTACGCGGCCGCAGAAATTTGGCGCGATCACCCGTTTCGGGTCCGCTAGCCATAGACTCGATGTCTGACACCCCTCGCAGGGTGTCGTCCGAGTCGGACAACTCCAAGTCCCCGGTGCAAAAGAATTTGCTGCCGGAGACAGTCACGCCGGATGTACCGGCCAAGATAGGCACTTCGGTGCCGACACCTTCGGCCACCATTTCAGGCGCCGAGTCTGACTCCGAGAGTCTCGTCAAAACGACGGAGGGAATTTTAGCAGCCATTCTGCTGCTAAATAAAAGAACAAAATATCGCTATGAATGCAAAGATCGCAACAAGGCACCCAAGTGGTGCAGCTCAACCTGGCCAGGAGAAGCCCCTCGACTGGAACCAGGGAGCCGCAAGAACACTTAGAAGCGCAAGAAGCTGCGAAAAGACTGCGAAAACAGCGATAGCTACAAGATCTCAGCGAATCTCAGCCGGTCACCGCCCTGCCACTGCGTTACCGTGGTCAGGGGGGTGCCGTTGCCCGGGGCGTAGGACGAGGACCTGTTCACTGAGGGGCACGCCCCAACCTAACCTAACCTTTTTTTTTTTTTTTTTTTTTTTTTGTTGGCCCGGTGGAAAATGCCGCCTTAAGCACACCCGACCGCTGGGAGACGGCCGGGTAGTGTGGGGCTCTCCCCTGGGGTGCTCCCAGGGGCCTACCCACTAAAAACCACCGGGGCATTTCCTGCTACGTCCGTGTGGGGTGGGCTACGGTAACGGGTAGAAACCAAGTCCGCGGCCCACCCTCGAAGGACGAGAGGCTCGCCAGCACGGCCTCTTCAAAAACGGGCCTCGCCGTAAAACGAGGCCTAGGGCCACTCCCATGGCCCACCATTCCCCCCTCTCCGGAATCGTCCACGTTGCTGGATTGCAACGCAGACGCTCCGGAAGGGACGACTGCAGACCCCTCCCCCAACCCATACCCTGCTGGCTGCAGGGCAGAGAGAGGAGAGAGCACCCACAGACTTTTCAGTTATACCCGAAAACCCTCCCGTTCGAGCATCCCCGCTGGGTTGCGGAGACAATCGACGGGACGGGAAAAGCGGGGGTGGCGAGTCGTAGCTGCATCCCACTGGCTGCGGGACTCAACACAGACCCACCAACAAAGCCCCCACCATAAAGGCGGGGAGAGCGCTCCCGAGAATCGGGGCGCAACAGACTGTTGGCAGGAATTCCACCACCGTGGAACTCCCCAACATTCGAACGCGCCCGAAGGCGCGACAGTTCAAGGCCCGAGAACAAAAAGGCCCCCATACGGCACCATCACACCAGGAACACCGGCCCACCGCACGCCAAAGCGCCCGACAGTGGGTGCCACCACACCCCAACGCCAACCTACGGCAGAAGGGGGGGCTGGATAAAGAAGGCAGCCTCCGTGCCCGGCCCTATTGTGTTCAGGTCCGTAAAGAGAGGCCGGTCCTCTAAGCCCTCAGCAGACAATGAAAGCCCCCGAGTGGTGTGCGCTGCACGCGATCCACTGCGTCGGGGCTGGTCCGCCGGAAATTCTGTGCATCCTTTGGCCGTCGGGTAGCAATCCACGAATGAATTACTACCCGCCGTTGCCCGGGGAAAACCGTGCCCCACGGTAACCGTTTCTGCCTAATACCAACCGAAGCTGGAATCAGGACAGAACTGATTACCAGCGGGGCCACTCTAGGAGGTAGATACACCTGAGTCCCCAACCTAACCTAACCTTTTTTTTTTTTTTTTTTTGGTAACGCAGAGAGAATGCCGCCGGCTCAGAAGGAACCGACGTCGGCACCGTTGGTCGGCGCCGCCTTATGCACACCCGGCCGCTGGGAGTCGGCCGGGTAGTGTGGGGCTCTCCCCTGGGGTGCTCCTAGGGGCATACCCACTAAACTCTCTGCGACAGTTTCCATCTCTCGCCCGGGAGAAACTCTCAGAGCGGGAACGCGGGCTATAGGACGAACCTTATCACCGCGAACCCGCTCAGGGCGAAAGAGGCTCGCCAGTACGGCCTCTTACCACACTCCGGTCCAAAACCTAACCTAACCTTTTTTTTTTTTTTTTTTTTTTTTGGTCACCCAGGAGAAATGCGTTACGCATACCCATCCGTCTGTAAACGGATGGGTTATGTCGGACTCCCCCCCGCAGAAGGCGGGGGTATACCGACTAAAACTCCTGGGGCTCTCCCTCATCGTCCATAGTGGGAGAGGTCGTGGGGTGAGGTACGAAACCTGGCACCACGACCCCTCCCGGACGGAAGCCCGCCTACACGGCGGGCACGGCGCTTCCTCCCCGGGGTCGGGGGAGGGAGTGGGGACAGCCGAGAGAGCTGTGCCGTCCCCACCAGGCGTAGGAGGAGGCCCGTGCAATGCCAGTGGTGGGGTTACAGCCCCACGCACCAGCGGACCTGCTCCTCGCAGGGGAAGGAGACGCAAGTATTCGCGTCGTCTCCTCCCTCTACGTGCCTTGCGGATAGCGGGAGCGAGAGGGTCAGCCTCTCGCTCGCGCTCCGCCGCCTCCTTCGCCGCCATCACGTGCTCGCAATAAGCAGCAAAGGCCTTCCAGGCATCCTCACTCGCCAATATAGCTCTCGCTATATTGGAGAGTGAGAGGTCCTGGCCGACCTTTGCCACCAATGCATGGCGAGCCTGTGCCCACGGCGCACACACCGCCAAGGTGTGCTGCGCCGTGTCCACAGGGTCGCCGCACGTGTGGCACGAAGGCGAACCTAACCTAACCTTTTTTTTTTTTTTTTTTTTTTTTTTTTTGTTCACCCTGGTGAAAATGCGTTACGCATACCCCTCTGCCTGGGAGCGGAGGGGTTATGTCGGACTCTCCTCTGGCGGGGGCTTCTCCTAATGAGAAGCCGGCCAGAGGCATACCGACTAAAAACACCAGGGCACCACTCTCATCGTCCTTAAGTGGGGAGTGGCCGTGATAACGGGTACGAAACCTTGTTCACGACCCTCCCCGGACGGAGCCCGCCTACACGGCGGGCAGGACGCTGCCCCCCCCGGGTGAGCTGGGGGGGGCGTTAGGGACAGCCGAGGGTGAGCAGCCGTCCCTAACGAGCACTGGAGGTGATCGGTGCAATACCGGCGCGGGTATCCCAGTACCGGGCGCCGGCTGACCACCTCCAAGGAGAGGAAGGAGACGCACATATTGGCGTCGTCTCCGACCCCTCCTCGCTCTTCGGAGCGCGTCGGCGGAAGGCTCCTCCTCCCGCGCGCGCTCCGCCGCCTCCTTTCCTGCCACCACCTCCTCACAGAAGGTGGCGAAAGCCTTCCAGGCCTCCTCCCCTGACAGCATAGCTTGCACTATACTGGCAAGGGTGAGGTTCTGGCCGACTTTCGCCACCAGTGTCTGGCGCTGCTGGTCCCACGACGGACAATACGCGAGCGTATGATCCGCCGTGTCGTCAGCAGCGCCGCACTCGTGGCAGGAAGGGGCTCCCTCTCTGCGGATTCGATGCAAGTAATGACCAAAGCATCCATGCCCGGTCATCACTTGCACCATCCTAAAACTGAGGGAGCCGTGCGGAACCTAACCTAACCTTTTTTTTTTTTTTTTTTTTTTTTTTTTTTTTTTTTTTTTTTTTTTTTTTTTTTTTTTTTTTTTGTTTTTTTTTTTTTTTTTTTTTTTTTTTTTTTTTTTGTTGACCCGGTGGAAATGCCGCCGGCTCACTGACAGGAGCCGACGTCGGCGCCGGTTGGTCGGCGCCGCCTTATGCACACCCGGCCGCTGGGAGTCGACCGGGTAGTGTGGGGCTCTCCCCTGGATTGGGCCTCTGCTAATCAGAGGCCATCCAAGGGCATACCCACTAAAACCACCGGGGCTTTTCCCATTCAACGCCCGCTAAGTCGGGACGGAACGCGGGATTACCACCAGGCTGCCACCGCGAACCGTCCTGGGCGAAGAGGCTCGCCAACACGGCCTCTCTTCCAAACATCGGTCCTTAGGACCCAGGGCCTCTCCCACGGCCCACCAACTCCACCCCCCGAATGGCATCCACACTGCTGGCTGCAGTGCAGAATACCGCCGGGAGGAGAACTGCAGGTACCCCTCCCCACCCATACACTGCTGGCTGCAGTGCAGAGTGGGTTGGGGAAACAAAACCTGCAGGCTTCAACACGAAGCCGCCGCAAGTCCCAACTCCGCTGGATGCGGAGCCAGGAAAATTGGCAACGCCGGACTGCCGCCGAGCCACTCTGGCTGAGAAACTCGACGCAGAACCTCCGAAACACGGCCTTTCGGCCACCGAGCCCGCGGGCTCTCCACTCAGGAAGGGGCAGCACCTGACGAAGCGTGGCCAGACTGGGAGGGCTGGACTGGGCACTGAAGCCCTCAGTCGTCCGACATCCCCCCAGCTGCCACTGGTCCTGAGCCGCCTTAAATGCGCAGGCAATTTCGGCACAACCACTTTCGTGGGGGTGCCGTAGGGCCTCCACCGGCCAGAGACGGCATGTCGAGGAGGATAACAAGGGGCAGGGTTTCACCCCTAGCGCACTAGGCGTGAACCCTGCCGTCCGACCTCGGCCGATGGGACGTGGGAGTCCCCGGGATTTATGTCCGAAGACTACTCACTTCTCGACCCCCGCCGGCCGGTTAAGGCAAGCGGGAGGAGCAGGGCCCTTAACGGCTCAGCCCATCCGGATAACTGCCGGTGGGAGGCCCAGGCCCGCGCATAGCCAACCAAAAACTCCGGGGGTGACAGAACACCCCCCCACCAAACGCCTCGCTCCGGAAGGAGCGGTCCACTCAGAGACCTAGACCGAGCCCGGCCTAGGTCCGTAGGGGGGGTTACAAGGCATAACCCCCCCTCCATGTGTGCAGCCGTCGGCCGTCGGGTAGCAATATGGCGAGCGCGCCAAATTACTACCCGCCGTTGCCCAGGGACGCCAGGACCCCTTCGGTAGCAGCTCCAAACAGAGCAAAAATACTACCGAAGGGGCCACACGAGGAGGCCGCCGCACCGTAGTCCCCAACCTAACCTAACCTTTTTTTTTTTTTTTTTTTTTTTTTTTTTTTTTTTTTTTTTTTTTTTTTTTTTTGGTAACGCAGAGAGAATGCCGCCGGCTCAGAAGGAACCGACGTCGGCGCCGATGGTCGGCGCCGCCTTATGCACACCCGGCCGCTGGGAGTCGGCCGGGTAGTGTGGGGCTCTCCCCTGGGGTGCTCCTAGGGGTATACCCACTAAACTCTCTGCGACAGTTTCCATCCATCGCCCGGGAGAAACTCTCAGAGCGGGAACGCGGGCTATAGGACGAACCTTGTCACCGCGAAACCCGCTCAGGGCGAAAGAGGCTCGCCAGTACGGCCTCTTACCACACACCGGTCCGACGGACCTAGGGCCTCTCCCACGGCCCACCAAACACCGCCCCCCGAATGGCGCCCACACTGCTGGCTGCAGTGCAAACACCACCGGGAGGAGGACTGCGGGTACCCTTCCCCACCCATACACTGCTGGCTGCAGTGCAGAGTGGGTTGGGGAAATAAAACTCACAGGCTTCAGAATGAAAACGCCGCAAAACCCAACTCCGCTGGATGCGGAGCCGAGAAAATTGGCACCACCGGTCGACATCGAGTCGTCCTGGTACACTTGGTCGAAATTTCAAAAATTCCCCAAAAATCCAATTTTTCCAAATTTCCAACTCGGTAAGCTTCGGTCTGGAGACCCCCACCGGGGCTACCTCCACCCCAAATTTCAACCCCTGGGCTCCTATAGTTTCTCAGATTTTCATCCCCAAAAATTGGGACTTGAAATTTGTATGGGAAATTAATAGGAGCTTAGGTGGACTTTTTGGCCTTTCGACAACTTCAAAAATTTTCAATAAAAATTCATAAAAAATCGAATTTTCAAAATTTCGGAAAAACAAAAATAGATTTAGATAGCCCTTGTTATCCCCCACTTTTTGACCTAAATACCCCCCCAAAATTTTACCCCCCTCACCCCCTAAAAAATTTAAATTGTATTTTCTTTGGACTTTAGGCATATTTGTTCAAACATTTTTGGAATTTTGGTCTTATTTTGGATTCAGTTGGGTACCCCTCATCCCCTTCCACCCTTCTGCCCCCCCCCCATCACTTCCCCCCCCCTCCGAAAAATTTTGGAGTTGTGTTTTCAAAAATTTTCGTCAACTTTGGGAAGCACAACTCCAGGTTAGGTTAAGGTTAGACCCACCCCCCCCCTCCCCCTTTTGGCTCCCCCCCTCAAAAATTGAAATTATCATCCCAATCTTAGTCCGACAGTAATAGAAACTTCCCAACTTAACTCCTCCCCCCCTCCCCCCCCCCTCCCCCCATCTTGGATCCTCGAAAAATCGGTTATTTTATTCTTTTTGACTTTTAACGTATTTATTAGTTGTAATTATTTGACTTTTAGTGCTTTTACACACTGAAATTTTATCCTATAATTTTTAAATTAGTTTTAGTGACTTTTTAGTGCTTTTTACACACTATTTTAACTTATTATTAACTAGTTATAGTTAAGTCTATAGGATTATACTAGAAATTGACATTGCTCCTGGGGAGCATAAATTAGTGTTTAGGACAGGACTTACCTCGGTGTGCCGAGCGCGACGAATCCCGTAGATCGGAGCCGTTGCTGCACGCTGAGAAGTGTTCTCCGACGACACGAAGGTTGCTATTCTGCACCTGAAAATAAAAGAGACACAATTAATAAATACTTTTAAAACTTCGTTAATTTATACAACTTCTACAAACCTGTTTTTAACTTATTGACGCGCCCGGAGATATCCGAAGTTCGTGCTACAACGATGTTTATCGCACACTCAGGGAAAAGGACGAGACCGGCGCCACCCTCGGGGGCGGCGGCGGGGGCGAGAGCAGACAGGGCAATTTCCACCGCCCTCTTCATACGCTCCGCCTCTTCCGCCTCCTCGGAGGGACCGGACTCGCCCTCCCCTCCTAAGATTTTAAGGACCCCTCCGACTAAGCAGACGGAGGAACTGATCGCTTATCAGTCTGTCCGGCCCAAGAAAGGTACGACTGTAAAGAAGAAAGCAGAGAGTAAGCAGCAACTCTTCCCATGCCCCTCGAGGGCGAGGCCAGTGATGGAAGGTTCCATCCTTCAGAGAGCTGGCCAGCTAGAGGCATGGATGAGAGATTGTTTGCAGGAGAGCGGGAACTTGAAGACTTCTATAAAAGAAGCCCTTCAAAGTATACCGGGGATGTTTTTAGCGCTTCTTAAGGAAGCGCTGGAAGGAAAGGATGGAGAGCAGTCCCAACAGCACAAAGGACAGACAGAGAGTGAAAAAGGAGAGATAGGGAAGATGATTGAGGAGAGCACAGGAAAGTGGACTGAGAAGTTGGAAGAGCAGAGAAAGGAAATGGCTGAGTGTAGGGAACAGCAGAGGAAAATGATGGAGGTACTGGAGGAAAGAGATAGGAAGATAGGAGAAGCTATCGGAAGCCTCCAGGAATCCATCACCGCCACGAACCAGAGGCCAACCTACGCCGAGGTAGCGACCGTTCGGCCCCAGTCCAAAGGACCAGAAAGAACGGCGCTACACTCTATAGTGGTGGCGTCACGGAACGTGGTGGATACCTCAGAAGAGGTCTTGGACCAATTCCGCAGAGCTGTGGATGCAAAAGATGGCTGGATCAAGATCGAGAAGGTCCGGAAGGTGAAGGACCAGAAAATAGTAGTTGGGTGTAGAACCAAGGAGGAAAAAGAAAGGGTCCAACAGCGACTAGAGAAAGCGGTAGGCCTCCAATTTGAGGACCTCAAGAACAAGGATCCAATGGTGATCCTGAGGGGGGTGCTGACCGTCAACTCTGACGAAGACGTCATCACCGCCCTTAGGAACCAGAACGACTCCGTTTTTGAGGGCCTCAAAGAGGAGGAAGACCGCATCTCTGTAAAATACAAAAGGAAGACCCGAAATCCTCACACCCAACACGTCGTCCTCACGGTGTCCCCACAAATATGGTGCAGACTCACCGAGAGGGGGTTTGCCCATATCGACATCCAGAGAGTTAAGGTGGAGGACCAGAGCCCTCTCGTACAGTGCTCGCTCTGCCTTGGTTATGGGCATAGCAGGCGCTTCTGCGAAGAGAAGAGTGAGAAGTGTTGCCACTGCGGAGGACCCCACATGCGATCTCAGTGCACGGAGTGGAAGTCTGGCACTAGTCCTCGATGCCCCAACTGCACGGAGGCCAAACTGGAGGCATTGGATCACAATGCCTTCAGTGAGGAGTGCCCGATCAGAAGGAGGTGGGAGGACGTCGCCAGAGCCACGGTAGCGTACTGCTGAGGTCCCCCAGCAGTCGTCCGAAGGCCAGTCTTTTACAGGAGGAAAATGGGTTTCCAAATGTAAAAAACGGAATGAGGGAAGGAAAGAGTAACAGAGGGCAACAAACCGCATGCAATCTTGTAGATTGTATGGAGTTTTAAACTGAGTGTCAAATGGTATGTCGCAGTACAAGTCCAGCGTCTTTTGGTCTTTGTCATTTGTTAGTCTTGTGTCAGTCCTTGTGTCGGTCCGTGCGTTGTGTCTTTGTCATTTGGTATTATAGTCGCTTAGTGTTGTGTTTAGAATTATAGTCGTTGTAGTTGTCCGTGTGTTAGTCCTTGTTATATGTCAAATATTAGTCTACTTTACATGTCTTTGTAAAAATGAAGTTATGTATAAAAAATTATTTGGTAATTGATATGAAAAATACAAATTGTTTAAATGCACTTATTCTAAAGGAAATTGATATACGTGATATAATAACAATAGATAATATGTCTCTCGAAAACAGAATAAAACAAAACATAATAAAATAAGCAATATTGACTTTTTAGAAAATAGTTTGTAAAAAAAGGTAAGACAATAGAAATTTTTAAAACAATCGAAATAGTAGCTAAAAACAAGGCAAATACAGTCTTCGAACTCGATATCGAAGGGAATAGAATTTAATAAAAAAAAAAAAAAAAAAAACCTAACCTAACCAACCGATTTTTCAATCACTCAGAGAGCACCTACGCCCTTCTTCTTTTGCATCCAAAAAAGCCCAAATTTATCCCCAACTATCCCCCCAATCGCGAGGGATCCATCTCCAAAAAAAAAAAAAAAAAAAAAAAAAAAAAAAAAAAAAAAAAAAAAAAAAAAAAAAAAAAAAATTTTTTTGGCGAATTTTTACTGTCCGGACACTTAGAAATTTGTATGTGCGCCTGACAGCAAATATCAGGCAATATCATTCAATTTTTAGCAAACTACTCCAGCTTGACCGTTTTCTTAGAAAATTCGCCAAAATTACAAATTAGACCTAGACTCAAAATTCTTTTTTGGTAATTTTCTCCTCTGTGAGACCTACCCTCCCCCCCTTGTTTCATCCCCCTACCCTTACTAGTTTCAGAGTTATTCAACTCTGAAAATTTTGGAAAAAATTTTGTATGGGAAAATAATCGAGCTTAGGTAGACTTTTTAGCCCTCCGAAGCGAGATTAAAAAATTCACAAAAAATTCATTTTTCGACCAATTTTCAAAATTTAAAATTTCTTTTGGAAACGTTTTGGATTATCTACTATCTTAATTACCCCCCTTCACCCCCCAAAAAATTTTTTCACCTCCAAAAATTGTAAAAAATTTAATAAACCTACCCTTAGCCTAAACTGTTGCAAAAAACAAGTAACCCCCCCAAAGTTCTAACCCCCCCACCCCCCCATTTTCACCCCCCAAAAAATTTTTTACGTTTTGTTACCAAAAAATTTCTATAAAACACCCTTAAATATTTTCCCTTTCAAAATTTCAACCCCCTCCCCCCCCCCCCCAAAAATTTATTTTTCTAAAAAAAAAATTAAAACTTATAAAAATCACTCTAGAATTCGACCTTCTCGTAAATACCCCCCCAAATTAAACCTAAAATACCCCACAAAAAACCACCCCCAACCCCTAAAAAATCATTTTCCTTAAAATTCACCTCAATCGTTTTGACAACTTAACCAACCTTTCTAAAACCAAAAACCACCCTTATTAAAATATTCCCTACACTCAAAAATCTAAAACCCAAATAATATACAAACGCCCTAGATCCGAAACCTTATTTTGAAAATAAGGTTTTTGCCCCATTGACCCTCAAAACAAAACAAATAAATCATGATGCGCCGTACACCTCCTCCTGTTGTCAAATCTAAACCCTCCTATTCCTTTTCCCTAAAATCATCTTCACCCCCAACTCCAGAGCCTGGGGTGCTGTCCCAGTCACGGCTCCAAATGGAGTCGGATGAGGCAGTCACCCCGGACCCAAAGCTTCCCTCCATGTTCGTCAGTCTGTTGAAGGATATAGAAGAAATAGACGAGACAATAAATAAGGGAAAGTCCCTCACCAGGATCGGGAAGCTCGATATCCTGGAGTGCCTCACAAATATGAGGAAGACCATAATTGAGGCAGGGAAAGAGGAGAGGGAGAGGGCAACTCCCCGTCCCCCTCCTCTCGTACTAGACCCGAGAGCGTTACAGGAGATGGTGGCCGAGGCGGTACAGGCCGAGATCCGACCACTACTCGAAACGCTTGAGTCGGGCCCCTGCCTTCAACCTCAAGCTCGTGCAAGCTCAGAAGAGGCCACTGCACTTCTCGCAGAAGTGAGATCACTTCGCGAAGACTTCGCCAATCTGCGAGAGACGGTGCGCGATGAGCTGCACGAGAATCGGGCGGAATTCCTCTCCGCTACACTCGAGGCTGGGTTGCAGCAGTCTCACGAGTCCCCAATTAACAACACAACACAAAGATTTTTCCACCCCCTAAATAGATCTACTACCGTAAAAACCCCAATACAACCGGTGATCCCCCCCAAAATTTCCCGCCCATCTCTTTTTGTCACAGTATCCCCAAAAACCCCAATAACGGACCCCAAGGACGCTATCCATCACTGGAAGCGGACTGTAAGCTTCGTGAACACCGGTTTTGCCCCGGAAAGAATTATCCCCTTAGCCCAAAATAGGTTCAAGGTGGAATTCTCGAATCCAGTAATGGTCGAGAAGACCGCTAAGGCCACCAACCTACACTCCGAGATGGTAGCGACTCCGGCACGCAGGAAACTCCCACTGATGATCCTCAAGGGAATCCCGGAAAAGGACCTCGTCCGGACCCTTGAGGGGTCAAAATCCTGTCAGTGGCATGCGGTTATGTTACCTAACCGCGAACCGCAAAACCGGAGCTCTATAATGCGGTGGTGGAGGTGTCCCCGTCAACCAGAAGGCGAATCACTGGACAGTCTGGCGGACGTCTGGGCGTGGGCCATTGTAAGGTCCACGTCTCTGACCAAACCAGGTTTGTCCAGTGCTTCGCATGCCTGGGTATGGACACACCAAAAAGAAATGCACCGGCACCCGCAGACCGTGCAGCTACTGCGCCTCACTAGACCACCAGCATGCAGCATGCCCGTACGCCAGCGTAGAAAAAGATGACCCAGTTCATCTACGGTGCATAAATTGCAAAGAGGCTGCAGAGGAAGAAGGCTGCATCCACTCTGCTACAGAATCAAATCAAATCAAAAAAAGCCATCGCGAGAGCCGACAGTGGCACAGAATACGACGAGCAAAATGAGATCCCCCCCGAAATCGCCTCCTTCATCAGAACTCCAACTAGCCTATCCTTAGCTTAATCTAAAATCTCTAAGTGATCCATTACATAATTAACCTTTCTCCCAAGTATAAACAAAACTACCTTTCTCCCCCCAAAAAATTTACCCCCTCCCCGAAAGTGACTTAAACCTATTTTCCCTTAACCTATTTTCCCAAAAACACAGTACAAAACTTGGTATAAATTCATATATAGTAGACAAAGTCCCGGATCACCATGTCTGGGGATAATAGCCGCCCTTTCCTAGGAAAGGGCACAAAAAAAAAAAAAAAAAAAAAAAAAAAAAAAAAAAAAAAAAAAAAAAAAAAAAACCTAACCTAACCGCGCAGTTAGGTTAGGTTTGGCCGAACCTAACCTAACTTCTTAGAAAATTTTGATTAATTAAAAATCGAAGATTTTTCAACATAATTGAAAATTGCATGACACCACAACCTAACTTTGCGGCTAGGTTTAGTCGGATTAAACCTACCGCGCAGTAAGGTAAGGTTTGGCCGAACCTAACCTAACTTCTTAGATAATTTTGATTAATTAAAAATCGAAGATTGAAAATTGCATGACACCACAACCTAACTCTGCGGCTAGGTTTAGTCGGATTAAACCTAACTGCGCGGTTAGGTTAGGTAGTATTTTTGCTCTGTTTGGAGCTGCTACCGAAGGGGTCCTGGCGTCCCTGGGCAACGGCGGGTAGTAATTTGGCGCGCTCGCCATATTGCTACCCGACGGGCCGACGGCTGCACACATGGAGGGGGGGTTAGGGTTCGTAACCCTCCCTACGGACCTATTGCTAGGGTCTTTGAGTGACCGCTCCTTCTGGAGCGAGGCGTTTGGTGGGGGGTGTTTTGCCACCCTCGGAATTTTGGTTGGTTGTGCGCGGACCTGGGTCTCCCACCGGCGGTTATCCGGTAACATGCCGTCTCTGACCGGTGGAGGCCCTCGGCACTGTCCACGAAGTGGTTGTGCCCAATTTGTCCGCGCACTTAAGGTGGTGCAGGACCAGTGGCAGTTGGGGGGATGTCGGACGACTGAGGGCTTCAGTGCCCAGTCCAGCCCTCCCACTCTGGCCACGCCTTGCCTTGTGCCACCCCTTCCGGTAGGGAGAGCCCGCGGGCTCGGTGGCCGAAAGGCCGTGTATCGGAGGTTCTGCGTCGAGTTTTCTCAGCCAGAGTGGCTCGGCGGCAGTATGGCGTTGCCAATTTTCCTGGCTCCGCATCCAGCGGAGTTGGGACTTGCGGCGGCTTCGTTTTTTGAAACCTGCAGGTTTTGTTTCTCCAACCCACTCTGCACTGCAACCAGCAGTGTATGGGGTGGGGAGGGGTACCTGCAGTCCCCCTCACGGTGGTATTCTGCACTGCAGCCAGCAGTGTGGATGCCATTCGGGGGGTGGAGATGGTGGGTCGTGGGAGAGGCCCTGGGTCCGAAGGACCAGCGTTTTGGTTTAGAGGCCGTGCTGGCGAGCCTCTTCGCCCAGGGCGGTTCGCGGTGGTAGCCTGGAGGTAATCCCGCGCTCCGTCCCCGACTTAGCGGGCGTGGAATGGGAAAAGCCCCGGTGGTTTTAGTGGGTATGCCCTTGGACGGCCTCTGATTAGCAGAGGCCTAATCCAGGGGAGAGCCCCACACTACCGGTCGACTCCCAGCGGCCGGGTGTGCATAAGGCGGCGCCGACCAAACCGGCGCCGACGTCGGCTCCTGTCAGTGAGCCGGCGGCATTTCCACCGGGTCAACAAAAAAAAAAAAAAAAAAAAAAAAAAGGTTTGGCCGAACCTAACCTAACTTCTTAGAAAATTTTGATTAATTAAAAATCGAAGATTTTTCAACATAATTGAAAATTGCATGATACCACAACCTAACTCTGCGGCTAGGTTTAGTCGGATTAAACCTAACCGCGCAGTTAGGTTAGGTTTGGCCGAACCTAACCTAACTTCTTAGAAAATTTTGATTAATTAAAAATCGAAGATTGAAAATTGCATTACACCACAACCTAACTCTGCGGCTAGGTTTAGTCGGATTAAACCTAACCGCGCAGTTAGGTTAGGTTTGGCCGAACCTAACCTAACTTAGAAAATTTTGATTAATTAAAAATCGAAGATTTTTCAACATAATTGAAAATTGCATAACACTACAACCTAACTCTGCGGCTAGGTTTAGTCGGATTAAACCTAACCGCGCAGTAAGGTAAGGTTAGGTTAGGTTAGGTAAGGTTTTTTTTTTTTTTTAATTAATTTTAATCTAACTCCACTTTGTGTTATTGTGGAGTTTTGTCCGTATTTATTATTGCTAGGTATTTATTATATATCATTGTTTTTTTTTTTTTTTGTCGTGTGCCTTACAACTAAGATTGGAGCACCAACCAACCTTAACCTAACCAATATTTTTATCTAAATTTAAAAAGCGTAAAGATATATTTACGGCACAACGGGGCACAACAGCAATTAGTCTACGGGCCCATTGTGGCCCGTTGGGACCCCTCGGCCTCCTTGGGCTCCATTGTGGCCCTTTGTGTCTCGTTGGACTCGTTGCGCCCCATTGTGCCGCGCCATGATTAACAAAGAGATAACCATCCTGACCTTCGTCAAATATGTAAAATGTTTTGAATTAAGCATGCATAAATAAATAGATGTCAAAATCTTCGTGTCAAAATAATACAAAAGAATACAATTAAATACAATGTCAATACAATAAATGAAGTCAATTACAATTAATGTCAAAATGTCTAACCTAACCTAACCAATTTGTATCATAAATTTAAAAAGCTTAAAGATATATTTCGCGGCACAACGGGGCACAACGTCAATAAGTCTACGGGCCCATTATGGCCTGTTGGGCCCCTTCGGCCTCCTTGGGCCCTGTTGTGGCCTGTTGGAACCCTTCGGCCTCCTTGGCCTCATTGTGGCCCCTTGTGTCCCGTTGGACCCGTTGCGCCCCATTATGCCGCGCCATGATTAACAAATACCATTAATGTTAATGACAATTGCAAATCCTGTATCTGCAATTGCATGCATATATGGTATGGTCAGCAAATTGGGCCCGCCCCGATCCGCCCCAATCGGCCCCATTCGGCCCCCTTCGGCCTCGTTTGGCCCCATTGGGACCCGTTGCGGTCCCATTCAATCCCATTGTGTAGACTTGGTTTTTTTGGTCTCCTTGTGCCGTATTAGGTCCCAGTAAATATAAGAATTCCAAAATGTAAGGTGTCAATAGTGTAATAGTGTAGCTGTCAATAAAAGGTTAGATTTGGGATACAATAGTTACAGTTAAATCAATTATAATTAATGAGAATTTGATAATGTAATAAATATAAGATGTCAAAAATTAAAGTGTAAATGTAATAGATTAAATAAAGTAAATAATTTAAGTGTAAATGTCAATAAAGGTAAAATAAGGAACAATCAATCATAATTATATGAATTTGATAGTGTCATAAGTATGTGATGTCAAAGAGTATTGTGGTAATGTCAATATATACAATGAAAATAAGTGGTGTAGGCCCGATGTGTCCCGTTGTGGCCCGATACGCCCCATTCCGCCGCGTTATTAACTTATTATTCACTAGTGGGTACTTGCGGTGGGAATTCCTGCATAGGTGGGCCGCCATTTGCAATTGTTCGCGAGTGATTTATTCAACCAGTACGGCTCCAGCGGCCCAACACAACGCACGCGCCACGCCGCGGTTACAGGAGCCGGGACCGCCGCAACCAGCAGCAGTAGCAGCAGCGGGTCGTCCTCCTGGTCCTCGTCCGCTTCGTCGACCACCGGGTCATCCACGTCCACGGGCGGGCCGCCCTCTTCTTCGACCCGTGAGCACCACGAGCAGCCCGCAGCTGCCCCCGCCGCACCGTCCCGCTCGACCCCGGACCAGCCTTCACGCTCAGTCGCTCGGGAGCTGTCGCCTTAATGGAACTTGTGGTGCCCATCACACCTCTAGGCAGCAAGTTCTTCCGAAAGGATGAGCTGAAGGCAGATGACCTGGGTAGCGAGTCGGATGTTGACACTCTCAAGGAGTCATCGGACGCTGATTCGATGGTGAGCGCGGTCTCCGGCGAGCGCTCCAAATTTATGAAGTCGGCGCGAAAGCGCACAGCCAGCGGCAAGACACACGAATCTTCAGATTCCTGTGGCTCTTCAGTGAGACGGGCCTCTTCGGCCAAACGCGGTCGTGGCCGCCGCGGCACAATATGTTAGTTTGTAAGTATAAAACTATTGTAAAAGTGTGGACGAACCGTATACACGTATTTGAACCTGTTATCCGGACTTTCTACTTCCTACGAACCCTCATGTGGCGATTGCCCACCGCCACAAACTGGCGATTGTTTAGGCGCTTTTATACGTAATCAAAATAAAAATGCGTATAATGAAACGCACATTTTGGTATTCGGAACATTTAAAAACATATAAAAACGATAATGAATTGATTTTGTACAGACCGCCACACATCAAAGTACCTAAACAAAACTATTAAATTTCTTCAATCGACTCTCACCTTAATGTCAAACAGGTTTGGTTCATTATCAATTGAGGAAATTTGACAGATTGTAGTTACCGGATGTGTGCCTGTCTGTACATCGAGTCACAATAAAAAAAATAGCTCCTTTCTTTCTCCGGGTCTAAGGTTAAAAACAACTCCTTTCATCCCGAATTGAAATACCAACCTAAACTTACCGAGGTAGGGTCCCTGAAATCTCGTTATAAGCAACCTCACCTAAGTATAATACGCAATTTTGGGCTACTATTGAGAAAAAAAGGATTAGGCGAATTTAGGCTACTCTGCGCCAATTATTCGGTGATTTTCCCAGGGCTAGACTAGGCAACACTGGTCACAGAGTACTTTTTTTTTAATATGTCACTCACTGTGAATCTGTGATTTTCCAGTATCTTCTACCAAAGAGTATTATTAATACAGTGTGAGTCTTCATAAAGTGCACATATTGAAAACAGGGAAAATATACTTAATTTTATCGATGAAAAACATAATAAAAAAATTTAAAAAAATATCTTAATTTATTTATACAATTTTAAAGTTTTTTTTTCTACAGTGACCTTCTTTTTATTAAAGCGATGTAACTTTTGAACTAAAACGATTAATCACAATAAAATAAACTTACTACTGATTGGAAATAACAGGACTTTCTTTTGAAATGAAAATTATAGGAAAAAAGGGGTTCTTAATTAGTGAATAAGGTATTTATTGTTCGATAAAACTTTTTTTTCTTACAAATTTTTACGATAATTGCAAAATTTCTCAATAAAACACCCCCTTTATGTACATTTTTTATTTCTTTAAGTTAATCTACATCATACAGGCTATTTATGGTGAAAATAGTACAATTGTTACTCAAACACAACATTTTCTATCACTACGACAAAAAAAAACGCCTTCCGGACTCTCGGCAATTAATCTTTTAAGCAGACGTTTATTTGTGTTTGTAAATAATACACAAGAGTTCAATTAAAATCATTTATTTATCTAGCTTATAACTACTGCTTCTAAATACTATTCAGTAACAAATCTAATGCATAAGGTTTTCAAAATGTCCCCCTCTTTTGTTGTAAACACAAAGTTGCGCGCTGCACAATTTGTTGTGTCGCTCTCCTTATCATCTCGGGGTCATTACTAATGGCATTGGCACAGCTTATAACGCGTTCTCGCAAATCAGCCTCACTGTCGATTGGGGTACTGTAAACGCGTTGCTTCATGGTCCCCCATAAGAAGTAGTCTAAGGGAGTCATATCGGGTGAACGCGCAGGCCACGCTACCGGTCCTTGCCGGCCGATCCATCGATTTTCATAATTTTCGTTTAAAAACGAACGCACATCCCTTGCATGATGAGCAGGACATCCATCCATTTGTAGATACATGCGGTTTCGTGCGCGTAAAGCCAATGGCACATCCTCCAAAAGCTCCGGAAGTTCGTCTCGTAGCAGTCTTAAAAACTTTCACCGGTCAATGTTGATGGTAATATCACTGGTCCAATTAACATATCATCAATGAGACCAGCCCAAACATTTAAAGAATACCTGACTTGAAATGTCGATGAGCGTTTTAGCCTTGGATTTTCACCTTTAGGGCACCATTTGTGCAAATTCCGGCAATTGACGATACCGTCTCTCGTAAACCTTGCCTCGTCCATCCACAGTATTCTTTTAGGGAAGTTGGGGTTATCTCTGATCTTTCTTAGTATCCAAGTAGACATCACGCACCTTGGACGAAAATCAACGTCTCCATGAAGATGTTGCACCCTTTGATAGTGATAAGGATGTAGCCCTTCCTTCTTCAAAATACGCCATGCAGATTTTTGGGAAATGCCGTGACGCAGTGCAAGTCGTCTAGTGCTAATGCTTGGGTCAGCAAATAATCAGCCAACACTGCTTTGTTCGACAGAAACATCAATTATTATTTGCGGCGGCTCGCGGCGATCTCTACTCAATCCAAGTCCAGTAATAGACAATCTTCTGTGGATCTCTTGGAAGTGCGGGCAGATGGCACCGGATGCCGGTTAGGAAACGCAGCAATGTAAGCGTCACGCGCAGCTCGAGCACTTCCTCGTCCCAGGCCATAGTAAAAGTGAATGTCAGCAATGTGTGGCTGGGGAGAATTCACTTAGACGCGGCATTGCGTAGGAAAAAACGAACGTTAGCGATATGTGAACGGAAAAAAGAAATACTACTAGCAGCGGCGAATAATTCGGAGCGACTGTCTGTCTGGGTCCTCAACAAACAGGTCCTTTGTTTGGCTCTCTTTGCCCCGCGCACCCCACTCCGCGCTCACTAAACAATGACTCAAAAAGGGTCTCTACCTGCCAAAAAATGGCACGTGGCCCTGCACACGACGTTATCTTTAAAAATTGATAAAAAATGTTATGATTGAGTTAGAAGCATAGTATTTTTACCTTTCTAAAGCTATTATGATGTAGAATAATTAGAATCAATAAAAAAAGTAGGTTAAGGGGTCGTTTTGTTGAGATATTTTGAAATTATTGTGTAAATTGATGAAAAAAAAAAAGATTTTCTTTAAAAAAAAAATCTCTAAACTGTCAATCGAGCGTATTTTGTCCTCAAGTTTGATTTTGTGAGAATGCCCTGTTATTGCCAATTAGAAATAAGTTTATTTTATTCTGATTGATTCTTTAGTTCAAAAGTAATACCGTTTAAATAAAAAGGAGGTCACTGTAACAAAAAGATAATCTTTAAAACTGTATAAAAAAATTATCAATTTTTTAAAAATATTTTAAATATTTTTTTCCGTCGATAAAATTAAGTATAGTATTCGTGTTTTCAATATGTGCACTTTATGAAGACTCACACTGTATAGTTTGTGGACTGTCAAATCGGTGTCGTTTTCTGACACACGTGATCCGCTTACTCGTCAGATTTATATCGTTTTTGTGTCATTATCTCTGTGATTATTATCTTTGATTGAGTGCATGTGTTGTGTATGTCGGTAAAGGTTTGTTTGTAAGTAGTAAATAACAACTTTCTGTTATAAATTATATTTATTTACTGTATACATAACCTTAAATTCCCTTGAGTGTCATACAGCGACGAAAATGAATATTCCGCCTAAGCCCCCGGACCCACCAGATGATGGTCTATCCCCATTGGTGTTTTCCAATGAGAATGGACTACATTTTGGAACCCCGGTCGAGACATCCTCCACATCCAGTTCTGCTTCCTCCAGTAGGAAACAGAAACGCCATGTGGAGAACTTAGACAGAACTGTAAATTCGGAGAAACGGACGCGCAATAATGATGATGTAGAAACATCTGCATCCCAACAATCTATTTACACCCACCCAAGTTTCTCCCAATCATACACTTATTCTGAACAGGACTCTGGACCATTTATAGTTCATGTTTCGAGAGTAGAACCTGACCCTGCCGCGGGTACCACTCTGAAGGCACTTAAATTTGGGCAATGTCTACATAACCATAATATAAAGGGCATTGCGAAAGAGGGTATAATAAATGTTGGACGGAATAGGGTATCTGTTCAATTTACATCTGCAAATGATGCAAACAGATTTGTTAAAGCTCAATGTTTACCAGACAATAAATACAAAGCGTTCATCCCAGCGTACAACATAACTCGTATGGGCCTAATCCGCGAAATCCCAGTAGACTGGTCGATGGACCAACTTGTAGATTCATTAGAACTTCCAGAAAATTGTGGCATTGTGCTAAAAGCAAGCCGTTTGAATAAAAAGGTTACTGCTAATGGAAACACTACATGGAAACCCACTCATACCGTTGTCCTCACTTTTGCAGGACAAAGGTTGCCAGAATAGGTATATGCCTACCATGCCTCTCTTCGTGTAGAGACCTACCAACTACCTACCATACAGTGTTACAATTGTTGCCGTTTTGGACATGTAAAGAATCAGTGCAGGTCTCAACCAAGATGCTATCGCTGTGCCCAAAACCACCTTGGAGACTCATGTGAAGATAAAAGATAAAGATAAAAAGATAAAAAATTCTTTATTCAATTTAGGTCCACACAGAACACTTATGAATGTCAAAATAGGTACATAATATCTACCGCTGGTTCGGAATGTCGATTTCTACTGAGAAGACACCAGCAAGAAACTCAGTAGTTACTCTTTTCAAATATTGATGATGTTACAGAGTTTCAATTGAGAAGAGAAAAAAATACAATTATGAGGGTTTATAGACTACTATGAATAACAACTCAAAAGATTAATCAATAAACATGACCAAGAATCCTTATCATTTAAATAGTCTTGTACACTATAGTAACCTTTCTTCATTAGGCAGGTTTTGATATGAGACTTAAACTTATCCAGTGATAGGTTAATGACATTTTGTGGTATCTTATTAAATATCTTAATACTTAAGCCAACAAATGAATTACCGATTTTATGAAGTCTGAGAACCGGGACGGCAAGCCTATGTTTATTTCTAGTGTTAAGATTATGACTATCGGACTTTTTTGGAAAAGTGTGCAAGTTCTTACGTACATACATAATGCAGTCGAGGATAAATTGGGAAGCCACGGTTAAAATATTAATTTCTTTAAATATTTCTCTAAGTGAGTCACGTGATCTAAGGCTGTATATAGCGCGGATGGCCCTTTTCTGTAATACAAAAATAGTTTGTATGTCAGCAGCAGACCCCCACAACAGTAGACCATATGACATCACACTGTGGAAATAGCTGAAATATACCAGCCTTGCCGTCTCGATATCAGTCAGACGCCTAATTTTTCTTACTGCATATGCAGCGGAACTTAGTCTTCCTGCCAAGGCAGCAATATGGGGACTCCACTGCAATTTCGCATCTATAGTTATACCGAGGAAAAACTGTGGAATTAATGATTTGAATAGGTTCATTGTTCATCTTAATACTAGTATCGACCTGCCTTACATTTGGCATGGTGAATTTTACACATTTAGTTTTCTTTGAGTTAAGCAGTAAATTGTTAGTCGTAAACCAGTGTAATACCTGCGAGAGAGTATCATTTACGTCGTCAATTGATTCTTTATATCTATCAACCTTAAAAATCAAGGAAGTGTCGTCAGCAAATAACACTATCTCACATAGATCTTTCGTAAAGTATGGAAGGTCATTTACGTATATTAAGAACAACAAAGGCCCCAATATTGAGCCTTGGGGTACACCCATTAATAGAGGAGCGCCAGAAGAGTCAATTCCATTAACATTAACCCTTTGAATTCTATCAGACAAATAAGATTGAATCATATCAAGACACAAAAGTTGAGTAAATATAATTTTTTCGAATATTTTACTGAGTGCTGGCAATATGGATATTGGCCTAAAGTTAGACGGGTCACTCCTTTCTCCAGATTTGAATAAAGGTATGATTTTACTAATTTTCATCTTATTTGGAAATTGACCCTCGTCAACACATTCGTTAAATATTATAGCTAAGTGGGGTGCGATAGAGTGTATTATATTTTTATTATATCTATCGAAATTCCCCATGCGTCTTCAGTCTTTTTAATATTTAAATCTTTAAA
>CM032467.1:28176230-28208374 GCA_019059595.1 Marasmia exigua | reverse complement strand
GACCGCGCCGCCGCTTGGCCGAAGAGCGCGAATCGATGATCGCAGGAATCGGAGGACCCTGCGACTTTCCGTCTTGACGCGCTTTCCCGCGCCGCCTTCAAAACTTCGACGTGCGTCCCGAAGCAACACTCGAGCGCGTCTTCCAATCGAGACATCCGATGACCCTTTTAGGGTTTGATCCGATGCGTCGGACTCGTCACCGGAGTCTTCCACCTCCAAGTTCTCCTGACTAAAGAACTTGCTGCCCAGGGTACAATGGGCACCACAAGCTCTTTCTCTTCGCCTTAGAAGGCGCAGCACTCATAGGAGGGGCATAACCGCCTCCACCTCACTCTCCTCGCTCAGGTCCGGAGCGAATGCAGGATCGGAATCCGTGCGGACAGCCAAAGTCAAAGTGGAAGGCGCCGACCATCGGGGCCGCCACCTCCACTGCCGAAACAAACATTCACCAAATCGCAAGCTGGAACAGAATCCATATGCGTAGCCGAGTCCATTGGGTTTGGCGGGCCTACCCTTAGAAGGGCCAGCCGCACCAGGGGAAGCCGAGGTGGCGGGCCTATCCTTAGAAGGACTGGACCCGCCAGATCGTGGACGCCGATCGCGTCCACGCGCTTGTCCATTGCGGAGAAGATCGCAATAGCACTAGAATGGGGTTTTTTTATAGTGTGTTTTTAGTTAAATCATCCATATCTGATCCCACGAGTATGGGGGAAATAAAAAGTCCGGCCCGGGCAGCGCCCCCTGTAACCGGGTAACCCTAATACAATGTCGGGACGGGTGGTCCGACAAGGCTGGTCGCTAGCAGGTAGACATCCCCTGTCTACCACCTCAATAGGCCTAGACGCCACGTTACCACAGCGTCTAGCCTTTGGGGTTTTTTAGTGAGGTACTCCTCTTGGTCCGCCAATGAGCAAGGACCCCTATAATACCTCAGCGAGCTGCGAGACATGACCACAACACTCGCCGAGACAAGTGTTGCCCGATGGTGGCCGAAGCCCGTCCACTCAGCCGCAACACGCAACCGAGTAGACCCACCGCGCCCGCGGGCCTTCAAGCCCCTGCGCATACCACCACAAGGGCCGCTGGACACCGATGGTCGTCCGAGACACACCGGGGGGGGGGAAATCGCCTTCAAAAGCACGCCTTATGCTGCATCTCTCCGCCATGGAAGCCGCAGAAGCGGTCCATCTCAACAACGAAGTGGCTTCATATGCCCATCGTGGTCCGTCATCCATCTGTATCACACCCTCTTATGGAAAAGAGAGGGAGAACAACTGCTGGTGTCGACTGTCGGCCGCCGGAATGTAAGAAAGAGAAGCGTCACTATCCGCCGTTGCCCAGGGTAAACCAAGAGGAGGTATTCCGACCTGAAACCCCAACCTAACCTAACCTAACAATCCTACCTAACCTAACCTCACCTACCTAACTTTTCTTTTTTTTTTTTTTTTTTTTTTTTTGTTTTTTTTTTTTTTTTTTTTTTTTTTTTTGCCATGGTGCCCAGTGGCATACTCAGTAAAACCTCCCGGTGTGCCAGTCATTTCTTGCTCTTCTTCTGCATCAACTCCTATGACATCTGGTGATGCCGACGTGGGAACTGATGTCAAGCCTTCCACATCGACGCTCACCGCCATTTAATCCTTTCTGGATTTACGCTAAAAGAGGGGCGCCTGACAACAATCGGCGCCCCCCAGACGTGTTTGAACCGTGCAATGCGACCCGGGCCCCCGACCCCCAAAGCCGCTGGCCCACAGTGGGACAGGACTTGCTTACCTCACCTGGAATGGTGCCCAGATGAAGCTACGTCGCCATCCATAACCTTATAATTATCCCCAGGGATGAGCCAGCATCACGAGGATATAACTTAAAACCCCCCGATTTTTTGGTGAATTTTCAAAAATATTTGAACTTTGAAGATTTTCCCTATAGACCATAGTGTCGTCCTGATAAAATACTCCATATTTTCAAAATTCGCCCAAAAATTCAAAATCCAACAAATTTCGGAATTCTCTTTTGTATGGGGTAGAGTTCTATAGGGGCTACCTCTATCTTAAATTTCAACCCCTAGACTCTTATAATTACCTGGATATTCAACCCCAAAAATTAGCAGTTGGAATTTGTATGGGGAAATATTGGGAGCTTAGGTGGACTTTTATGGCTTCTGGCAGATACAAAATTTTCAAATAAAAATTCACAAAAAATCGAACTCTATAAATTTCGGAAAACCAAAAATAGCAGCAGATACCCCCTACTATCTCCCACTTTTTGACTATAAACCACCCCCAAAAATTTACCCCCTTCACCCCCTAAAAAATTTAAAATATATATTTCCCACAAATACCCAAAAGTTTGTCCAAAATATTCTATCAAAAAATTTTAATTTGGATCCAGCTAGTCATTACCGACATCCTCGCCCCTCCCCACTCCCGCTCTCCCCCCCCTCCCCCCAAAAATATTTTATTGAAGCTGTGCTTTCAAAAATTTAGCTTCTTTTATTTTGGGAAACACAGCTTCAGGTTAGGTTACGGTCAAGTCCCCCCCCCTTTCCCCCCACCCCCCCCCCCCCCCCCCCCCAAAAACGCAAAAACTTTCTGTTGTTTTTACTCTTCGGCCCAATAGGTAATCCCAACGGACAACCCCCCCCCCCCCCCCCCACCCCCCCTCCATATTGGTGGTTTGAGAAATCGGTCTTTATCTTCTTATGTTTATTGACTATTATTGTAGATTCATAGTTATCTTTTACCTGTATTTATTGATTGTTATTATTGACTTATAGTGCCATTTACACACTTTTAAACTAAAATAAAATAGTAATAATTTGACGTCCTATTGACTTTTAACTATTGTAATAGTAAACTATTTTTTAGGTTAAGTGACATTGCTCCTGGTGAGCATAGCTTTAGTGAGTAGGACAGGACTTACCTCGGTGTGCCGACCGCTACGAAACCCGTAGACCGGAGTTGCTGCACGCTGAGAAGTGTTCTCCGACGACGCGAAGGCTGCCACTCAGCACCTGAAAAACAAAAAACACAATTAATAAATACAAACACTTTTAAGCTTGACAATATATATAACTTATACAAACCTGTTTTAAAATATATACTGACGCGCCCTGAGATAGTCGAAGCAGCGCATCGACATGGTTCACCACTCCGATGGAAAGAGAGGAAGGACAGCGCCCCCCGAAGGGGTTGTGGCGAGAGGTGGGAAGGACAGAGTGGCAAAAGTCACAACTGCCCTCTTTATACGCTCCTCTTCCTCATCCTCGGCGGAATCGGAGCCATACTCCCCCCCCAAGATCCATTCAACTCCCCCGTCGCACTTAGGAGAAGAACTGATCGCACAACAATCCGTTCGGCCCAAGAAAGGAGGAACGACGATTACCAAAAAGAAGAAGGAGTCCAGAGACCTTGACAAACCATGCCCCTCGAACGAGTTGCCAACTTTGGTAGGCAGCGTTCGTGAGAAAGCCGGCATTTTGGCGGCATGGATGCGGTTATGTCTGGATGCGAGCGGGAACATCAAGACGTCTATAAAAAACGTTCTTCGTATAGTTCCCGAGATGTACCTCGAACTGCTTAATGAGGCACTAGAGGAAAAGGAAAGGGGAAAGTCGCTAGAAAAGGAAGACCGGACGGAGAGCGGAAATAGGAATGAATTAGAGGAATTGAAAAAGGAAATGGTAGAATACAAGAGTACCCAAAAAGAGATTCTGAAGTCAATAGAGGAAAATGGAAGGAAAGTGGAGAAGCGATTGGAGAATTTGCAGGAGATTGTGACTGCCTCATCCCAGAAATTGACATACGCAGAAGCTACGATCAATCGACCTCAGAATCAGAAAGGATCCGAGAGAACAGCGCTGCACTCAATTATAGTGACGTCAAAGAATGCGGCAGACACGTCGGAAGAGGTGATAAACCACTTTCGGAATGCAGTGAATGCAAAAGAGGACGAATGGATCAAAGTAGAAAGGATAAAGAAGGTGAAAGATCAAAGGATAGTGGTAGGATGCAGGACGAAAGAGGAAAAGGAAAGAATAAAAGAGAGGCTGGATAAGGCGGAATACCTCAAATCCGAGGACATGAAAAACAAGGACCCGATGGTGACCCTGAGGGGGGTGATGAATATCATCACGGATGATGAGATCATCACGGCGCTCAGGAACCAAAACGGGACCGTTTTCCATGGCCTCGGAAAGGAGGACGACCGCATAGAGATAAAATTTAAAAGAAGGGCCAGAAATCCCCACACTCGCCACGTGGCGTTTACGGTCTCCCCTGAAATATGGCGCAGGCTCACCGAAAGGGGGTTTGTCCATATAGACATACAAAAAATCAGGGTAGAAGACCAAACGCCACTAATACAGTGCTCTCAATGCCTGGACTACGGCCACAGTAGGCGTCACTGTACTGGCGACAAACTGGAAAAGTGCAGCCATTGCGGGGGCGATCACATGAGGGCAAAATGTAAAGAGTGGTCTTCTGGAGCAAACCCCCGCTGCATTAACTGCACGAAGGCCGGGTACGAAGCAGTAAATCATAACGCCTTTAGCGAAGAGTGCCCGGTCCGCAGAAGATGGGACGAAATAGCCAGAGCTACCATAGCATATTGCTAAGGGCCCCCCGGCTGACATCTGCCTAAAAATTATACAGGCGAACCTTCAGAGGAGCGAGATAGCGACATCTGAACTAATCCTGGAAGCCCAGAGGACAGGAGTCGCCATCGCGCTCCTTCAGGAGCCCTACATCGGGAACAAAGGAGAAATGCGCACGTACCCAGGGGTGAGGACACTGCAATGTGCGAGGAAAACAGAAAGAGTAAACAAAGCCGCAATTGCAGTGTTTAATGACGCCTTGGTGGTTACCCTGAACCCCACTTTCACCAACGAGAATATGATATTCGCGACGTTGAAGGGGGGTGAAGGGGATATAACCATAGTGTCCATATACCTGGAGGGGAATGCCGACATAGAACCGGACCTCGATTTAATAAAAAAGGGACTTGAGGGAATGGGAACTGGGAGCATCGTAATGGGAGGGGATGTGAATGCGTGGAGTACATGGTGGGGATCAAGGGAAGAGAATAGGAGGGGAGAAGCTATGATGGGAATGATAATGGAACACGAGCTTCATATCCTAAATGAAGGAACGGAACCCACCTTTGACGTATTTCGCGGCGGGACGCGTTGCACCAGCTGCGTGGACATCACGGTCTGCTCGGACGATCTCATCGGCCGCATCGATGACTGGAGGCTCGACAGCGACGTCACCACCTCGGACCATCGGGCAATCCTGTTCAATCTGAAAACAAAGAAAAACATTAGTACACAAAACAAAAATACAACAAGAATATATAATACCAAAAAAGCGAACTGGGTAGGGTTTCGTGAGAAACTCTCCCAGTTCATAATAGATAAAGATATAACATTAGAAAACATAAACAAAATTAATAACACAACTAAATTAGAAGAAGAAATTAACAAACTTACCGAAACAATAGTAGATAGCTGTAATAATAGTATCCCAAAAATTAAAACTAAAAAGAAGACAGGATTGCCATGGTGGACCGAGGAGTTGACGAGGCTCAAAAAGGGTCTGAAGACACTGAGGCGGCGCATCGGAAACTCAGCACAGAGTCGGCGTGAAGCGGTGGTCCAGCGTTATCTAGACGCGAGGGACTCGTACCTGACAGAGGTGAAAAGGGCGCAAACGAGCAGCTGGAAGCAGTTCTGTGGCAAGCAAGACAGAGAGACGATGTGGGGTAGCATCTACAGAATAATCAGCAGAACGGCTACATCAAAGGAGGATCTTCCCCTGGTGAAAGGGGGTAAGATGCTAACTAACAGCGAGTCAGCGAAGCTGCTCGCAGAGGTGTTCTACCCCCCGGATGAAGAGGAGAGCGACACTCCAGAGCACCGCGAAACTAGACTGGCCGCCGAGACCATCAATGAAAGGATACAGGACGGACCCGACGACCCGCCAATTACAATAGCGGAGCTCAGGGCTGTCGCCCTCTCCTTCAACCCCAAAAAAGCACCGGGAGGAGACGGGCTCACCGCCGACATCTGCAGAATTGCTGTGGATGCTGCCCCGGATGTCTTCCTGGGACTTTTTAATAAATGCCTGGAGCTAGCGTACTTCCCTCGCTCGTGGAAAGAGGCCACAGTAATAGTCCTCCGGAAGGCGGGTAAGGACGATTACTCCAACCCCAAGGCCTATCGCCCAATAGGACTCCTCCCCGTCCTAGGAAAAATACTGGAGAAGACAATAATAAAAAGGCTCCGATGGCACACGCTGGCGGGAATGAGCAGACTCCAGTTTGGTTTCACACCCCAACGGAGCACCGAAGACGCCCTCTATGCCCTGGTGGAGAACATCCGAGATCACGTCCGTGATAAAAAGATAGTGGTGATGGTCTCCCTCGACATAGAGGGGGCCTTCGATGCGGCATGGTGGCCGGCGATCCGTTTGCGTCTAGCGGAAACTGGCTGCCCTCGAAATCTGAGAAGGTTGATAGATAGTTACCTGTCGGAGAGGTCAGTCAGAGTTAGATACGCTGGAGAGGAGTGCCGGGTAGACACCACAAAAGGGTGCGTGCAGGGTTCCGTGGGAGGGCCCACTTTTTGGAACCTACTGCTTGATCCCCTGCTCAAAGAGCTGGAGCACAGAGGAGTATATGCCCAGGCCTTCGCGGATGATGTCGTCCTGACCTTCTCCGGGCACCGGGCCATAGACGTGCAGAGCCAAGCCAATCGGGCGCTCGGCTATGTGCAGGAATGGGGTAGTAGCAACAAGCTCCGATTTGCCGCCAGCAAAACTAAAGCTTTGCTGGTGACAAATAAGCTCAAGCACGATACCCCGCACCTGCACATGGGCGGACAGCCGATTGGCTACTCCAGTGAGGTGAAAGTGTTGGGTCTCATCATTGATGAGAAACTCACTTTCAACTCACACGTGAGTAGCGTCTGCACCAAGGTGGCTAACCTCTACAAGCAGCTCTCAAGAGCTGCAAGAGTTAGTTGGGGCCTAAACTCGGAGGTGGTCAGGACGATTTACACCGCGGTGGTAGAGCCGGTAGTGACCTACGCGGCGAGTGTGTGGGCGCCAGCCGCCGAAAAGATAGGGACCAGAAAGCAGCTGGCAACCATTCAGCGGGGCTTTGCCCAAAAAATTATCAAATCCTACAGGACCGTCTCCCTACACTCGGCGCTTCTACTCTCGGGGCTGCTTCCGTTAGATCTGAGGATCCGGGAAGCCGCCGCCCTTTACAACATCAAAAAAGGGCACTCGGAGCAGATCGTTGGCGACCGGGAGGTTGAGCGGCCCATGGCCTGTATGGATATGCCACACCCCGCGAAGGTCACCGAGATCTCGTTCGACCTGATTATAGACGGTGCACAGCTTCTCCAGCAGGAGCCTAGTAGCCTAAAAATCTACACGGACGGCTCCAAAATTGAAGGAAAGGTGGGCGCTGCGCTATCCATATGGGATGGCGCAGTGGAGACCAAAACCAAAAAGCTCCTGCTGGAGAGGTACTGCACCGTCTATCAGGCGGAGATGCTGGCTCTCGAGAGGGCCACTAGTATGGCTGTGGGATTACGCGGGTCGTGCGGTCGACGTGTACTCCGACTCAAGATCGGCTCTTGATGCCGTTACGCGGGGCCACTCACTTCATCCCCTTGCAGTCCGAGTGCGCTCCAATGTGGAGAGAATTCGCCACAATGGTGGCAGATTGTCTCTACATTGGATCAAAGCGCACGCCGGGCTGGAAGGTAATGAACGGGCTGACGAACTAGCCAAGGAGGCCGCGCTTAACGGCAGGAAGAAGCCGGACTACGATCTATGCCCGGTTTCGTACGTCAAACGAATCCTACGCAAGGATTCGGTTGACGTATGGAACCGACGCTACATGGAGGGCACAACGGCCGGGACGACGAAGTTATTTTACCCCAACGCGGCGGACGCCTACAGCGAGATAAGGAAGATTGATCTTAGTCCAGCCCTAGTCCAGGTCCTTACGGGCCACGGTGGTTTCTCCGCATATTTAAATCGGTTTAAATGTAAGGAGAATCCATCGTGCCCCTGCGACCCACAAGTAATAGAGGATGTCCAGCACATCATCCTGCACTGTCCTAGATTCGGCGTTCAACGATTTGAACTAGAAAATAAAATTGGTAAAAAATTAAAATTAGAAAATCTAAAGGAATTAATAAAATGTAAGAAAAATAGTAAAATTTTAATTAAATATTTAGAAAAAATCAACAGTATATGCGTAAAAGAGAATAAAAATTAACATAAGTAAATTAACATAAAAAACACAAATTAAGAATTAACGAAGTAGTCTAATAAAGTCTTCGAATTTATATCGAAGGGCAAGTAATTAAAAAAAAAAAAAAAAAAAAAAAAAAAAAAAAAAAACCTAACCGAACCTAACCTACAACCTAACCTAACCTAACCTAACTAACCTAACCTAACCTAACCTAACCTAACCTAACCTAACCTAACATAACCTAACCTAACCTAACCTAACCTAACCTAGACCTAACCTAACCTAACCTAACCTAACCTAACCTAACCTAACCTAACCTAACCTAACCTAACCTAACCTAACCTAAACTTACCTAACCTAACCTAACCTAACCTAAACCTAACCTAACCTAAACTAACCTAACCTAACCTAACCTAACCTAACCTAACATAACCTAACCTAACTAACCTAACCTAACCTAACCTAACCTAACCTAACCTAACCTAACCTAACCTACCTAACCTAACTAACCTAACCTAACCTAACCTAACCTAACCTAACCTAACCTAACCTAACCTAACCTAACCTAACCTAACCTAACCTAACCTAACCTAACCTAACCTAACCTAACCTAACCTAACCTAACCTAACCTAACCTACCTAACCTAACCTAACCTAACCTAACCTAACCTAACCTACCTAACCTAACCTAACCTAACCTAACCTAACTACTAACCTAACCTAACCTAACCTAACCTAACCTAACCTAACCTAACCTAACCTAACCTAACCTAACCTAACCTAAACCTAACCGTAACCTAACCTAACCTAACCTAACCTAACCTAACCTAACCTAACCTAACCTAACCTTACCTAACCTAACCTAACCTAACCTAACCTAACCTAACCTAACCTAACCTAACCAACTAACCTAACCTAACCTAACTACCTAACCTAACCTAACCTAACCTAACCTAACCTAAACCTAACCTAACCTAACCTAACCTAACCTAACCTAACCTAACCTAACCTACCTAACCTAACTACCTAACCTAACCTAACCTAACCTAACCTTTTCAATCACTCAGAGAGCACCTACGCCCTTCTTCTTTTGCACCGAAAAGCCCCAAATTTATCCCCAACTATCCCCCAATCGCGAGGGATCTATCTCCAAAAATAAATTTTTGGCGAATTTTTACTGGTCCGGACACTTAGAAAATTTGTATGTGCGCCTGACAGCAATATCAGGCAATATCATTCAAATTTTTAGCAAACTACTCCAGCTTGACCGTTTTCTTAGAAAATTCGCCAAAATTACAAATTTAGACCTACGACTCAAAATTCTTTTTGGTAATTTTCTCCTCTGTGAGACCTACCCTCCCCCCTTGTTTCATCCCCCTACCCTTAATAGTTTCAGAGTTATTCAACTCTGAAAATTTTGGAAAAAATTTTGTATGGGAAAATAATCGAGCTTAGGTAGACTTTTTAGCCCTCCGAAGCGAGATTAAAAAATTCACAAAAAATTCATTTTTCGACCAATTTTCAAAATTTAAATTTCTTTTGGAAACGTTTTGGATTATCTACCCCCCCTTACCAAATTTACCCCCAAATTACCCCCCCTTCACCCCCCAAAAAATTTTTCACCTCCAAAAATTGTAAAAAATTTTAATAAACCTACCCTTAGCCTAAACTGTTGCAAAAAACAAGTAACCCCCCCAAATTTCTAACCCCCCCACCCCCCCATTTTCACCCCCCAAAAAATTTTTTACGTTTTTTCCAAAAAATTTCTATAAACACCCTTAAATATTTTCCCTTTCAAAAATTTCAACCCCCTCCCCCCCCCCCCCCCCCAAAAATTTATTGTTCCAAAAAATTTAACTTTATAAAAATCACTCTAGAATTCGACCTTCTCGTAAATACCCCCCCAAATTAAACCTAAAAATACCCCACAAAAAACCACCCCCAACCCCTAAAAAATCATTTTCCTTAAAATTCACCTCAATCGTTTTGACAACTTAACCAACCTTTCTAAAACCAAAAACCACCCTTATTAAAATATTCCCTACACACAAAAATCTAAAACCCCAATAGTATAACAAACGCCCTAGATCCGAAACCTTATTTTGAAAATAAGGTTTTTGCCCCATTGACCCTCAAAACAAAACAAATAAATCATGATGCGCCGTACACCTCCTCCTGTTGTCAAATCTAAACCCTCCTATTCCTTTTCCCGAAAATCATCTTCACCCCCAACTCCAGAGCCTGGGGTGCTGTCCCAGTCACGGCTCCAAATGGAGTCGGATGAGGCAGTTACCCCGGACCCAAAGCTTCCCTCCATATTCGTCAGTCTGTTGAAGGATATAGAGGAAATAGACGAGACGATAAATAAGGGAAAGTCCCTCACCAGGATCGGGAAACTCGATATCCTGGAGTGCCTCACAAACATGAGGAAGACCATAATTGAGGCAGGGAAAGAGGAGAGGGAGAGGGCAACTCCCCGTCCCCCTCCTCTCGTACTAGACCCGATAGCGTTACAGGAGATGGTGGCCGAGGCGGTACAGGCCGAGATCCGACCACTACTCGAAACGCTTGAGTCGGGCCCCTGCTTTCAACCTCAAGCTCGTGCAAGCTCAGAAGAGGCCACTGCACTTCTCGCAGAAGTGAGATCACTTCGCGAAGACTTCGCCAATCTGCGAGAGACGGTGCGCGATGAGCTGCACGAGAATCGGGCGGAATTCCTCTCCGCTACACTCGAGGCCGGGTTGCAGCAGTCTCACGAGTCCCCAATCAACAATACAACGCAAAGATTTTTCCACCCCCTAAATAGATCTACTACCGTAAAAACCCCAATACAACCGGTGATCCCCCCCAAAATTTCCCGCCCATCTCTATTTGTCACAGTTTCCCCAAAAACCCCAATAACGGACCCCAAGGACGCTATCCATCACTGGAAGCGGACTGTAAGTTTTGTGAACACCGGTTTTGCCCCGGAAAGAATTATCCCCTTAGCCCAAAATAGGTTCAAGGTGGAATTCTCGAATCCAGTAATGGTCGAGAAGACCGCCAAGGCCACCAACCTACACTCCGAGATGGTAGCGACTCCGGCACGCAGGAAACTCCCACTGATGATCCTCAAGGGAATCCCGAAGGAGATACCTGAAAAGGACCTCGTCCGGACCCTTGAGGGTCAAAATCCTGTCAGTGGCATGCGGTTATGTTACCTAACCGCGAACCGCAAACCGGAGCTCTATAATGCGGTGGTGGAGGTGTCCCCGTCAACCAGAAGGCGAATCACTGGACAATCTGGCGGACGTCTGGGCGTGGGCCATTGTAAGGTCCACGTCTCTGACCAAACCAGGTTTGTCCAGTGCTTCGCATGCCTGGGGTATGGACACACCAAAAAGAAATGCACCGGCACCCGCAGACCGTGCAGCTACTGCGCCTCACTAGACCACCAGCATGCAGCATGCCCGTACGCCAGCGTAGAAAAAGATGACCCAGTTCATCTACGGTGCATAAATTGCAAAGAGGCTGCAGAGGAAGAAGGCTGCATCCACTCTGCCACAGACCGTGATAGATGCCCTCAAATCAAAAAAGCCATCGCGAGAGCCGACAGTGGCACAGAATACGACGAGCAAAATGAGATCCCCCCCGAAATCGCCTCCTTTATCAGAACTCCAACTAGCCTATCCTTAGCTTAATCTAAAATCTCTAAGTGATCCATTACATAATTAACCTTTCTCCCCAAGTATAAACAAGACTACCTTTCTCCCCCCAAAAATTTACCCCCTCCCCGAAAGTGACTTAAACCTATTTTCCCTTAACCTATTTTCCCAAAAACACAGCATAAAACTTGGTATAAATCATATAGTAGACAAAGTCCCGGATCACCATGTCTGGGGTAAAAAAAAAAAAAAATAAAAAAAAAAAAAAAAAAAAAAAAAAAAAAAAAAAAAAACCTAACCTAACCTAACCTAACCTAACCTAACCTTTTTTTTTTTTTTTTTTTTTTTTTTTGGTCACCCAGGAGAAATGCGTTACGCATACCCATCCGTCTGTAAACGGATGGGTTATGTCGGACTCCCCCCCGCAGAAGGCGGGGGTATACCGACTAAAACTCCTGGGACTCTCCCTCATCGTCCATAGTGAGAGAGGTCGTGGGGTGAGGTACGAAACCTGGCACCACGACCCCTCCCGGACGGAAGCCCGCCTACACGGCGGGCACGGCGCTTCTCCCCCGGGGTCAGGGGGAGGGATGGGGACAGCCGGGAGAGCTGTGCCGTCCCCACCAGGCGTAGGAGGAGGTCCGTGCAATGCCGGTGGCGGGGTTACAGCCCCACGCACCAGCGGACCTGCTCCTCGCAGGGGAAGGAGACGCAAGTATTCGGCGTCGTCTCCTCCCTCTACGTGCCTTGCGAAGCGCGGGGGCGAGAGGATCCGACTCTCGCTCGCGCTCCGCCGCCTCCTTCGCTGCCATCACGTGCTCGCAAAAGGCAGCGAAAGGCCTTCCAGGCATCGTCACTTGCTAGTATAGCTCTCGCTATACTAGCCAGTGAGAGGTCCTGGCCGACCTTCGCCACCAATGCATGACGCTGCTGGTGCCCACGGCGCACATACCGCTAAGGTATGTTGCGCCGTGTCCACAGCATCGCCGCACGCGTGGCACGAAGGTGTCTCCTCCCGATGGATCTTATGCAGGTAATAACCGAAGCAGCCGATGCCCGGTCATTACCTGCACCATCCGGAAGGAGACGACAGCCGTGGGCACGCTCCAGCCATCCGGTCCATGACCGGGGCGAGCGCGTCGAGGCGTTCTAGCGGCCGTAACGGGTGAGGACGAGGTGCTCCGACCATCGCCTCAGGAGGACCTGTCGGGCCTCCTTCCGTACGGCCTCCCGCTCGACGGGGCAAAAGGACTCCCCTTTTGCCCTTTTCTCCGCCGCGAAATCATATACGGCGGAGAGCACCACGGCGTCTGACTCCCATGGGGGCGTCTCAGCGAGCAAGCAGGCCACAGTCGAAACTTACCGTCTGGTAAGTCTCGAGCGACCCGCTGCGCTATCACCCGCTGAGGCCCCCGCAAGAAGGGAAGATTTTCCCCCCTTGCTAGGGAGTCGGCCCAGATTGGCGCCCCGTAGAGCGCCATACTCCGCAGGATGCCGGCATAGAGTCGCCGGCACCGGGACCCTGGGCCACCCAGGTTGGGCAGCAGCCACGACAGCGTGTCCGCTGCCCTGAGGAGCCGCGGTGACATCCTGCTAAAATGCAGGCCAAAATGCCACCGCGGATCCAGGGTGAGGCCGAGATAGCGCATCTCGGCCTTCACCGCAACCTGGACCCCTCCGACAGTTACGTGCCTGCCAGAGGGGAACCTCTCGTGGGAAGACCGAGGAAAATATATTACCTCGGTCTTCTCCACCGACACCTCTAGCCCGAGGCGACGCACCCTGCTGACGACTAGGTCCGCGGCGCGCGACGCATTAACTGCAGCGCCGCGCTTACCGTCGAATTCCTTCCCCCGGGCAGTGATGAGCGTGTCATCTGCATAGCAGATGACTAACCTGCCCCGGGGGAGGGTGCCGCGTAGGACCCCAGTCGTAACCGATGTTCCATAGGAGGGGTCCGAGAACTGACCCCTGTGGAACACCGGTCTCTACTGTGCGACGACTGAGGGTGCCGCTCCTGTCCACGTAGACCACCTCTCTCTCTTGTAAATAATCCTCGATGAGGTCTGCAAGATAGGAAGGCACTCCGAAAAAAGCGGAGTGCCTCCAAAATCGTCGAATGGGGAAGAGAGTTGAACGCGTTTTTTATATCTAACGATACTGCGACAACTCCCTTCCCCTCCAGCGCGGCCTCCTCCGTTTCTCTGCGGAGGCGTTTCAGGGCGTCAATCGTGGACCGACCCGCCCTGAAACCGTACTGGGCCCCTGAAAGATCGGGCCCAGTGCCTTCAAGGTGTGCGACGAGGCGGGAAGCTATTATGCGCTCGAAGAGCTTCCCCACCTCGTCAAGGAGGACAATTGGCCTGTAGGCCGACGGAGAGTCCGCCGGCCTGCCCTCCTTATGAAGCAGGACCAAGAGGCCCTGCTTCCACACCTTCGGGAACCTCCCGACCGTTAGGCAACGGTCGAAGAGGTCCCTCACGCGGCCCTCCATCTCGCTTAGAGAGAGGGCCACTACCCGCGCTGGGATGCCGTCCGGGCCCGGGGCGGTCTTCTTCGCGCGGAGCCGGAGCTCTGCCGCGCCGAACTCCTCCGTGGTGATTGGTGGCGCATCGCTCACCACGGAGACCGCCCCTTCCGGCGGAGGCATCCTGGGAGGGGTGTATTCGGTGCGGACTGGGAATAGCGTCCGCACCACCCTCTCCAGGAGCTCGGGCTGGAGGGTCTCGGTGACCGGGGGGCCGATGGGGCGCAATTTACTGCGCGCCGCCTTGTACGGCCGCCCCCATGGGTCCCGATCCAGACCCTCCAGCATCTCCGCCCTGGCGGCGTCCTTTGCCCTGCCGATGGCATGCTTCAGGGACCCCCGCGCCTCCTTGAAGACTTCATAGAGGCGCTCTTCATTCTCGGGGTCCCTGCGCCGACGCCGCCTGTCTCCTCATATCTGTTTCATGTTTGAAGGGCCCCGCCCCCTCCGGGCCCCCCCCCCCCCCCCCCACCCCCTGCCCTCGGCCCCCGTCCGCCCCCGGGCCCCCGCGAACCACCCAAAAAAGACCTCCCGCGGCCAGGGCAGGGGTGGGGTGGGGGGGGGGCGGCCCCGGCGCCCGCCTGCCCCGGCCCCCCCTGCGGCGCGGGGCCGACAGGGTGAGCCGCGGGGGCTGGCCGGGGGGGGGGGGGGGGCGGCGGCCCCCCCCCACCGCTCCCGGGGGGGGGCTGCGCGCCCACACCCCCCCCACCCCTCCGCCCCATCGCCCACCCCCCCACCCTCCCGTGGCGGGCCCCCCCCCCCCTCCCGCCCGACCCCCCCTCCATCCCCACCCCGGCCCGGAGCCCCCGCCGTGCCCGCCCCCCCCCCCTCCCCTCCCCCCTCGCCGCCCGACCGAGCCCGCCCTGGGCCCGGGGATCCGCGACAGGCTGCCGCCGCCGCGGGCCCGCCCTGGGCCGCCCCCACCTGCCGCCGCCCCCCCTTCTCCCCCCCCTCCACGCCGCCCCGCTCCCCCCGGCCCCCGCCCTCCCCCGGGGCCACACTCGTCACCGCGCGCGGGCGGGCCCCTAGCTGGAGTCGGGGGCGGGGCACGGGGGCCAGCCGGCCGCGCGCCCCGCTGCGCCGCCTCCCAGCCGCAGCCGTGCGGGGGCGGGAGGGCGGCCCCCCCCCCCCCGTGCCCTGACGCGCCCCCTCCCCTCCACCCCCCGCACCCACACCCCCCCACCCATCCTCCCGCCCCCCTCGGGGCGGGGGGGGCGAGAGGTGGCCGCCCCACGGGTCCCCCCCTCGGGGATGGGGGACTCTCCCGCCCCTCCCCCCGCTGGCGCCCCCCCGCACCCCCCCCCCTCGGGTGCCCCCCCCGGGGGCCGCGCCCCGCGCCCCCTCCGCCCCCCCACTCCCTCCCGTGCCGCCCCCGCCGTCCTTCCCCCGCCCGACACTCCCGGCGGCGGGCGCCCCCCCCTAGCCCCCCCCCCCCCCATCCGCCGTGCCCAGGTGGACCTTCGCAGCCCGCCCCCCCCCCCCCCACCCGCCCCCCCCCCCACCTGGCCCCCCCCCGCACTGCCCACAACTCCCGCCCCCCATCCCGGCACCGGGGGTGGGGGAGGCCGACACCCACGCGCCGCCCGGGTCCTCCCCCCCCGCGCCCCCGTTGGCCCTTCGGCAGGTGGCCGACAGACTCTCTATTTCTGCCGACCACCAATACACCGCGTGACGCGGACCCGGGCGGCGTGACCGAGGCATGCTGGCGTCGCATACCTCGGTCAGGGACCTGCGGAGAGTTTCTGCCGACAGGTCCACATCGTCTTCGTCCAGGACTGGGAAGAACCAGTCCTGGACGAACGCCGCTTCTTTGGCCTTCTCCCTATCCAATTTCGTCAGCGCCCAGCGCGGGAAGGGAGAAGGCCTATTCGGGGGATTCCGCGACCCCGGAGCGCTTCCGACCACGTAACGAATGTAGCGGTGGTCGGACAGCGACTCCGTGTCGTCCACCCTCCATCCGACGGTGCGCACGGCTATGGCTGGGGTGGCGAACGTCACGTCCACCACCGAACCGCCGTTCCGCCGCACGCACGTATGGGTCGAGCCAGAGTTTAGAAGGGTGAGACCGCACGCCACGGCCCACCCTTGAAGCGCTCGACCCCTTCTGGTCGGTAGCCGGGTTCCCCCACGCGGTAGATTTCGCGTTGAGGTCCCCGGCGAGGAGGATGGGGCGCGGCGCCAAGCGGCCCAAAGCCGCGCCCAGGGTGTGAAGGAACCCCTCGAATTCGGCGAAGGGCCGCGATGGCGAGAAATAAGTCGCCACCACGGCCAAGTCGTCCCAGCCGGCGACTACAAAACCTGACCCCCTCTCCACGAATGAGAGGGGGGGAAAAGGTGAAGAGGGCCGCCGGAAAATGGCGGCCACGCCATCGGTGTCGCCGACCCAACTATCAGGAATGTAGTAGGGCTCGGCGACTACCGCCAAATCTACCTGCCACTCGGCCAGACGCTGATAAAACAGGTCTTGGGCCGAGCGGCAGTTATTCAAGTTCACTTGGAGGAGGGTGCGTTGTCCGGCTTCTGCCATTATTCGGACATTGCACCCTCCTCCTCGACCTGCGCTGCTGGGGGAGCCCCAGAGGCGGCCGCGGCAGCCGGTTTCTCGGCCGGCGGCTGCTTCCCTTTCTTGGGGGGAGGACGACAGCTCCTCCCCCTCATGATGTGGTCCGCTGGCCGGCCTGAAGCGGCACAAACGGCACAGCGGGGCGACTTCTCCTTGCAGTCCCTAGACTGGTGCCCCTCGCGTCCGCAGCGGTAGCATAAATTGCTGCGGACGGTTTCCGAGGGGCATAGGGCCGCAGTGTGCCCAGTGCATAGGCACTTGTGGCACCGGAGGGGTTCGTCCTCCAGTGCCTTTACGCTGGCGGCGCTCCAGCCGACCAGGAGCCGGCCAGCCTTGATGACTGCCTTCGCGGCGGTGGTGGGAAGCCTGACCCGTACTTGGCCCAGGCCCCATCGGCCGCGGCGAACCTCGCCGGCTCTGACGGTCGACGGCTCGCAGCCGCCGACCTCCGCCACCCTCTCTATGACATCCTCCTTGGTGACAGAGTCATCGAGCTCTGTCACTAGGAGGGTGGCGCACTTCACAGGGCGGCTCACATGTGCCGAACCTGCCACCGCCTCACGAATTTTTGCCGCGAGGGCGTCCGCTGCTGGGCCGCTTGTGGCCCCGGGGAGCTCAAATTTGCGAGCTCCCGTCATCGTGTGCCTACACTTGAGTGGCAGGCCCAAGGACTTTGCGTCCCCGATAGCCTGCCGCGCCTTGATGAGGAGAGACGAATATGTCTCTCCTTTCTTTTCCGCCTCGGCCGTCAGGGTGATGACGACGGCCGAGGATTTGGGCGTCGCCAGGGCGCGTGCCACCTTCTGGGCAGGGGAAGAAGAGGCCGCATTCTTCTTCTTTCTGCTTCTCTTGGCCCTCTTCCCGCCGGTCAGCCCAACCTGACCAGAAGGAGGGGACGTTTTGGAGGCGGCAGTGGACGCCGCTACCGGTTTGGCCTTCTTGTTTTTCGGCTTGCGCTCCACTGTTTTCCACCCTTCGTTGGCGGGCGTAGTCGCCGGCAGAAAGGTGTCATCCGCCCACGAGGTGGAGGCCACTGGCTGCACGACTGGCAGGCGGGTGGGCTGGGTGGCCGGAGCATGCACTGTCACTCCAGTTGCAGCGACCGAAGCGAAGCTTTTAGAGCGAGTGACAGGACCGGAGGGAACCGCGGCCTTTGCCGTGGTCTTCCCCTTGCCTTTCCCCTTGAAAGATGGAGGGGGGGGAGGAGGTGGGGGCGCTGCAGTCTCTAGGGGGGGAGGTGCGGTCCGCTTCTTATCCGCTGCGAGAGGGGGACGAAGTCTCGGCTCCGGAGGGAGCCGACTCTCAAGTCCCGCGAGACAGGCACGTACAAAGTTGCGCTGTTGCGCACGCTCTTCGAGCAGGGTCTCCCGCAGCCTATCTTCAATCCTGGAGACCACACGCATCTCCATGGCCGCCTCGTCGTCCTTGGACGCTGCCGCTTTCGGGGCCGTCTGCCGAGCAGAACGGCGGGGTGCAGTCCCTGGAGGGTCTGCCGATAGAGGTGCGGCGGTCGGGGGGGCCCGTCCCCCTCTGAGCGCCTGGAGTTCGCTCCTGACCGCCTCCAGCTCGGCAGACAGTCGCGTCACTGTCGCCTGTAGAGCAGCCGTCTCCTGAGTGGCCGAGCGCTTCGCCATCTCGGCCGTGATCGCCAGGAGCGAGCATGTCCTGTCCTTAAGGGTCTTTTGGAGTGTACCCTTAAGGTTTTGCGACTTTGCAGTCACTCCCAGGATCTGGGAGGCGTCCTCATTGGCGGACTGCTCCAAGTCCGCCACTGACATGTCGCTGTAATTCAGGACTGGAGCTACGCCGTAGCCATATTGTGCACGGCTCTCCTGCGTTCGTCGCTCCTGCTCCTGAATGTCCTTCTCGTATTGGGCCTTCACATGTATTTTTAAGGCCTCTGCCGCAGCCAGCCTCGACTCAGCCAGGGCTATGTACTGGCCAGATGTGGCCGGCCTGCCCGGACCCGCACGCTTTTTGCGCACCGACCTTTTGCTGCAGTCCGAGCCAGAGTCCTCCGACTTGGACAGATCGGTTTGCGCCGCGCGTTTGAAGGCACGCGTCTTCATGTACCGCTCCCGGATGGAAACGGACGCGTCACTGACAATAGAATCAGTGTCTGACCCTTTCAGCGTCTCTGCCTCAGAGTCCTCCACTTCTAGCACGTCCGGGCGGAAGAACAGACTCCCGCCCGGGGTAGTTTCTCCACCAGCTGGTGCAGCCAACTTTAGCTTCTGGCCCATGGAGGGCACCGCCTTTTGTAAGATGACACTACAAGGTGTCACTTTCATTTTGGGATCATCCGGAGTGCAAAAGATGATCTCGTCCTTATTCGTTTTGCCAAGTTCGTTCGTGGTGACGCCGACCTTCGGGGCCGCCGTCTCCACGTGCAGTTCAACAATATCCGAAACGTTTGATGTTAAATCGAAATCCATATTGGAGTTTGCCAGGTCGTCGTTAATAAGAGAGTTTTGGGGTTTTTGGGGTTTAACTTTTAGAGATTCCATAAGATTCCCACGATCATAACGGTTATTCGGACCACCGGGACAGAGCCGAATATCCCGGCTACCCTACTTACACCGGGGGAGGCGGGTGTTCCCCCCGGGATGGCCGCTAACAGGCTGGGCCAACTCCCCAGCCACCCGAAGGCGACCGACGCCGCGCGAGGCCCCGAACGGGGCGCCCCAACGCCGGTCCTTTAAGGTTTTTTAATGTGGTTGTCTCCACCGGGCCGGCCAATTAAGGCAAGCCCGCTCCCACGCCAGAGAGGTCCTCTCGGACCCCCCAGCGCTAGCGAGTTAACCCTCCCCGGCAGGCACGCCGACCCGCCGGTTTGGGGTGATTTTTTATAGAGGTTTTCTTCCTCGCAGTCCACTCTCAGTGAGCGGACCCCCGGCCTCCTCGCAATGAGGAGGTTACGGTATACAAGGTGATTTTTTATAGAGGTTTTCTTCCTCGCAGTCCACTCTCAGTGAGTGGACCCCCGGCCTCCTCTCAATGAGGAGGTTACGGTGTGCCGCTTTTGGTCCGCGCCGGCCGAAGCCGGTACCTCCCATATCTGGGAGGCGTTCCCCTATCCGCCGCCGGGGGACGCGTCCGATAGCTGAGCGGAATCGGCCGACTCGAGGTGCAATGAGCCGACCAACAGCCACGGAACCTAAACCTAACCTTTTTTTTTTTTTTTTTTTTTTTTTTTTTTTTTTTTGTTGACCCGGTGGAAATGCCGCCGGCTCACTGACAGGAGCCGACGTCGGCGCCGGTTGGTCGGCGCCGCCTTATGCACACCCGGCCGCTGGGAGTCGACCGGGTAGTGTGGGGCTCTCCCCTGGATTAGGCCTCTGCTAATCAGAGGCCGTCCAAGGGCATACCCACTAAAACCACCGGGGCTTTTTCCCATTCCACGCCCGCTAAGTCGGGACGGAAGCGCGGGATTACCACCAGGCTGACCACCGCGAACCGTCCCTGGGCGAAGAGGCTCGCCAGCACGGCCTCCTTACCAAAACGCTGGTCCATTCGGACCCAGGGCCTCTCCCACGGCCCACCAACTCCACCCCCCGAGTGGCATCCACACTGCTGGCTGCAGTGCAGAATACCACCGGGAGGAGGACTGCAGGTACCCCTCCCCACCCATACACTGCTGGCTGCAGTGCAGAGTGGGTTGGGGAAACAAAACCTGCAGGCTTCAAAAAACGAAGCCGCCGCAAGTCCCAACTCCGCTGGATGCGGAGCCAGGAAAATTGGCAACGCCGGACTGCCGCCGAGCCACTCTGGCTGAGAAACTCGACGCAGAACCTCCGATACACGGCCTTTCGGCCACCGAGCCCGCGGGCTCTCCCTACCGGAAGGGGTGGCACAAGGCAAGGCGTGGCCAGAGTGGGAGGGCTGGACTGGGCACTGAAGCCCTCAGTCGTCCGACATCCCCCCAACTGCCACTGGTCCTGCACCACCTTAAGTGCGCGGACAAATTGGGCACAACCACTTTCGTGGACAGTGCCGAGGGCCTCCACCGGTCAGAGACGGCATGTTACCGGATAACCGCCGGTGAGAGACCCAGGTCCGCGCACAACCAACCAAAATTCCGAGGGTGGCAAAACACCCCCCACCAAACGCCTCGCTCCAGAAGGAGCGGTCCACTCAAAGACCTAGCAATAGGTCCGTAGGGGGGTTACGAACCCTAACCCCCCCCTCCATGTGTGCAGCCGTCGGCCGTCGGGTAGCAATATGGCGAGCGCGCCAAATTACTACCCGCCGTTGCCCAGGGACGCCAGGACCCCTTCGGTAGCAGCTCCAAACAGAGCAAAAATACTACCGAAGGGGCCACACGAGGAGGCCGCCGCACCGTAGTCCCCAACCTAAACCTAACCTTTTTTTTTTTTTTTTTTGTTCACCCTGGTGAAAATGCGTTACGCATACCCCTCTGCCTGGGAGCGGAGGGGTTATGTCGGACTCTCCTCTGGCGGGGGCTTCTCCTAATGAGAAGCCGGCCAGAGGCATACCGACTAAAAACACCAGGGCACCACTCTCATCGTCCTTAAGTGGGGAGTGGCCGTGATAACGGGTACGAAACCTTATTCACGACCCTCCCCGGACGGAGCCCGCTTAAGCGGGCAGGACGCTGCCCCCCCCGGGTGGGCTGGGGGGGGCGTTAGGGACAGCCGAGGGTGAGCAGCCGTCCCTAACGAGCACTGGAGGTGACCTGTGCAATGCCGGCGCGGGTATCCCAGTACCGGGCGCCGGCTGGCCACCTCCAAGGAGAGGAAGGAGACGCACATATTGGCGTCGTCTCCGACCCCTCCTCGCTCTTCGGAGCGCGTCGGCGGAAGGCTCCTCCTCCCGCGCGCGCTCCGCCGCCTCCTTGCCTGCCACCACCTCCTCGCAGAAGGTGGCGAAAGCCTTCCAGGCCTCCTCCCCTGACAGTATAGCTTGCACTATACTGGCAAGGGTGAGGTTCTGGCCGACTTTCGCCACCAGTGCCTGGCGCTGCTGGTCCCACGACGGACAATACGCGAGCGTATGATCCGCCGTGTCATCAGGCAGCACCGCACTCGTGGCAGCAAGGGGCTCCCTCTCTGCGGATTCGATGCAAGTAATGACCAAAGCATCCAGTGCCCGGTCATCACTTGCACCATCCTAAACTGAGGGAGCCGTGCGGCCGCTCGAGCCACCGGTCAAGACCGGGGCGAGCGCGTCCAGTAGTCGACGACCGATATGAGGCGCGTTCCTAGGTCCGCGACCCATAATTGACCAAGTCCGTCGGGGGCAATTGGCGGGCCCTTTCTTTCGCGGCAGGGCAGAGAGGCTGGCCCTTTTCTGGCTTCGACGTTCCGTTATATACGGCGCCATCACCTCCGCTTCCAGCTACCATGGAGCGGAGCTCTAGCGCGCAGGCGGCAGAAAAAAAAAGAAAAAAAAAAAGCATACTGTCGGTATGGCCCGCACTGCGCGCTGTGTTCTGATCGCCGTTGGGGCGCTCGTAAGAGACGGATGTATGTGTCCCGAGACAGGGCATCCACCCAAATCGGGGCCCGTAACAGAGCCCATGCTCTGATGATGCCGGCGTATAACCTCCGGCATTTCGAACCGGGACCCCCAAATTTGGCATGAGCCATGCTGAGGGGAGTCGCCGCCTTGAGGAAGTATAGGTGACAGCTGGCGGAAGTGCGGGCCAAACTGCCACCTAGAGTTCCAAAATTTAGACCCGAGATATTTTGATTTCAGTCTTCACTGCCATTCTGATGCCATTGAGCTCAATTGAGCGTTTGGAGGCGCCCGTGGTTGCCGAGGCCCGTGAAAATAAATGGCCTCGGTCTTGTCCAGCGCCACCGTAAGGCCTAAGCGGCGGGATGCGCTCCACGACCAGCTCCCCCCGGCCTCAGCCTTGATGGCGGCGGCTTGGAAGTCTTTCCCCCGGGCTGTGACGAGCGTGTCATCGGCGTAGCAAATCATGCTCATGCCCGGGAGAAGAACGCCGCGGAGGAGCCAGTCAAATCCTATATTCCACAGGAGTGGTCCTAGGACCGACCCCTGTGGAACACCCGACTCCACTCTATGTGACTGGACCTCACCGTCCCACGTCCCAAAAACACAATTTGCCGATTACGCAGGTAATCGGCAATGAGGGCCCTCAAGTAGGCGGGACCCTAAAAAACTCTAACGCCGCTAAGATGGTGGCGTGAGGGAGGGAGTTGAAGGCGTTCGCGATATCGAAAGATATCGCGATAACTCCCTCCTTAGCTGTCTCGGCGTCTAGGATCTCCTCCCGTAGGCGAGTCAAGGCGTCTATGGTAGAGCGCCCTGACCGAAACCCGAATTGGGCGTCCGACAAATCTGGACCAACATCCTGCAGGTGCGTGACGAGGCGGGAAGCCACCACCTTCTCAAACAACTTCCCAACCTCATCAAGCAGGATTATTGGTCGGTACGCCGACGGAGAGTCGGCCGGACGCCCGGGTTTCATGAGCAGGCAGAGCTGCCCCTGCTTCCAAATCTCAGGGAACCTCCTCTCCCGTAAACACCGGTCGAAGAGGTCCCTGAAATTGTGCTCCATGCGGCCAATTGCAATGGCCACAACACGAGCGGGTATACCATCAGGGCCAGGGGCCGTCTTTTTACCCCGGAGTCGAAGCTCTGCTGCTCCAAACTCCTCAGTGGTGATGCACGGGGGGGGATCCGCCTCAGGCAGTGCAGCCATACCTCGAGGCGGGTTCATCACCGGTGGGGCAAAATCCGGCTGGCGGGCCGGGAAAAGGCCCTGCACGACCCTCTGTAGAAGGACCGGTTCGAGGGTCTCGGTCAATGGGGGACCAATGGGGCGCAGTTGTGCGCGCGCCGCCTTATACGGTCTCCCCCACGGATCTCGATCGAGACCCTCGAGCATCTCTTGACGAGACCGGTCCTTCGCCTGCCCTATGGCGTGCTTCAGGGCTCCTCGTGCAGCCTTGTACGCCACGTAATAGCTGGCCTCCTCTTCCGGAGTCGCACGCCGGCGGCGCCTGCACCGTGTATAGGCCCATCGGGCTGCGATGCAGGCGGCCCGGAGATCCGCAATCTCCCCCGACCACCAATGGACGGCGTTACGCGGTTCGGGGCGGTGAGACCGAGGCATGGAGAAATCACACACCTCGGTCAGTGAGTCCCTTAGTTGAGACGCAGCGGCATCGACCGAGATGCCAGCGTCTGGCGGGAAAAACCACCCCTGCAAAAATGCCGCCTCACCAGCCATGTCCCGATCGAGGCGGGAGAGAGCCCACCTTTTAAAAGGCGAGGGGCGCCTTTCTGCGTCTTGATGTGGGGCCCGGCTGGAGATCACAAAACAGATATATTTGTGATCCGATAGGGTCTCAACCGGGTCCACGCGCCAATCGCTCATGAGAGCGGCTAATGGGGGGGTGGCGAATGTCAAATCGACGATTGACCCCCCATTTTGTCGGACGCACGTGTGGTCCGTGCCCCTGTTGAGCAGGGACAGGCCACACGCAACCGCCCAGGCCTCTACTGCCTGGCCACGAACGTCCGTGTTGGGGTTTCCCCACACCGTGGACTTGGAGTTAAAGTCTCCCGCTAGGAGGACTTGCCGCGGTGCCAATCGGCCCAAAACCGCTGTGAGGGAGTTGAGAAAAATCTCAAACTCCCTGAAGGGCCGATTGGGGGAGAAATAAATCCCCACCACGGCGAAGGGACCCCACAGACAAGCCACGTAGCCAGACCCTCTTTCAAAAAGTGAAAGAGGGGAAATGCCAGCGAATGGCCTCGAGAAAACGGCCACCGACTCCTCATGATCCCCCATCCAGAACCTAAACCTAACCTTTTTTTTTTTTTTTTTTTTTTTTTTTTTTTTTTTTTTTTTTTTTTTTTTTGGTCACCCAGGAGAAATGCGTTACGCATACCCATCCGTCTGTAAACGGATGGGTTATGTCGGACTCCCCCCCGCAGAAGGCGGGGGTATACCGACTAAAACTCCTGGGACTCTCCCTCATCGTCCATAGTGGGAGAGGTCGTGGGGTGAGGTACGAAACCTGGCACCACGACCCCTCCCGGACGGAAGCCCGCCTACACGGCGGGCACGGCGCTTCTCCCCCCGGGGTCAGGGGGAGGGATGGGGACAGCCGGGAGAGCTGTGCCGTCCCCACCAGGCGTAGGAGGAGGTCCGTGCAATGCCGGTGGCGGGGTTACAGCCCCACGCACCAGCGGACCTGCTCCTCGCAGGGGAAGGAGACGCAAGTATTCGCGTCGTCTCCTCCCTCTACGTGCCTTGCGAAGCGCGGGGGCGAGAGGATCCGACTCTCGCTCGCGCTCCGCCGCCTCCTTCGCTGCCATCACGTGCTCGCAAAAGGCAGCGAAAGCCTTCCAGGCCACGTCACTTGCTAGTATAGCTCTCGCTATACTAGCCAGTGAGAGGTCCTGGCCGACCTTCGCCACCAATGCATGACGCTGCGGTGCCCACGGCGCACATACCGCTAAGGTATGTTGCGCCGTGTCCACCGCATCGCCGCACGCGTGGCACGAAGGTGTCTCCTCCCGATGGATCTTATGCAGGTAATAACCGAAGCAGCCGTGCCCGGTCATTACCTGCGCCATCCGGAAGGAGACGACACCGTGGGCACGCTCAAGCCACCGGTCCATGACCGGGGCGGAGCGCGTCGAGGGTTCTGCGGCCGTAACGGGTGAGGACGGAGGTGCTCCGACCATCGCCTCAGGAGGACCTGCCGGGCCTCCTTCCGTACGGCCTCCCGCTCGACGGGGCAAAAGGACTCCCCTTTTGCCCTTTTCTCCGCCGCGAAATCATATACGGCGGAGAGCACCACGGCGTCTGACTCCCATGGAGGGGTCTCAGCGAGCAAGCAGGCCACGTCGAAACTTACCGTTTGGTAAGTTCGAGCGACCCGCTGCGCTATCACCCGCTGAGGCCCCCGCAAGAAGGGAAGATTTTCCCCCCTTGCTAGGGAGTCGGCCCAGATTGGCGCCCCGTAGAGCGCCATACTCCGCAGGATGCCGGCATAGAGTCGCCGGCACCGGGACCCTGGGCCACCCAGGTTGGGCAGCAGCCACGACAGCGTGTCCGCTGCCCTGAGGAGCCGCGGTGACATCCTGCTAAAATGCAGGCCAAATGCCGACCGCGGATCCAGGGTGAGGCCGAGATAGCGCATCTCGGCCTTCACCGCAACCTGGACCCCTCCGACAGTTTACGTGCCTGCCAGAGTGGAACCTCTCGTGGGAAGACCGAGAAAAGATATTACCTCGGTCTTCCCACGAAGGTTTCCCCTCTGGCAGGCACGTAAACTGTCGTGGGTCCAGGTTGCGGTGAAGGCCGAGATGCGCTATCTCGGCCTCACCCTGGATGCCCGGTGGCGAATTTTGGCCTGCATTTTAGCAGATGTACCGCGGCTCCTCAGGGCAGCGGACACCTGTCGTGGCTGCTGCCTCAACCTGGTGACCCAGGGGTCCCGTGCCGGCGACTCTATTCCGGCATCCTGCGGAGGTTGGCGAACTCTACGGGGCCCAATCTGGGCCGAACTCCCTAGCCAGGGGGGAAATCTCTTCCCTTCTTGCGGGGCTCAGCGGGTGATAGCGCAGCGGGCCGCTCGAAACTTACCAAACGGTAAGTTTCGACGTGGCCTGCCTTGCCTCGCTGAGACGCCCTCCATGGGAGTCAGTTTACGCCGTGTTGCGCTCCGCCGTAATATGATTTCGCGGCGGAGAAAAGGTGGCAAAAGGGAGTCCTTTTGCCCGTCGAGCGGGAGGCCGTACGGAAGGAGGCCCGCAGCCTCCTGAGGCGATGGTCCGAGCACCTCGTCCTCACCCGTTACGGCCGTCAGAACCCTCGACGCGCTCGCCCCGGTCATGGACCGTGGCTTGAGCGTGCCCACGGTTCGTCTCCTTCCGGAGTGGCGCCGGTAATGACCGGGCACGGCTGCTTCGGTTATTACCTGCCTAAGATCCATCGGGAGGAGACACCTTCGTGCCACGCGTGCGCGAATGCGGTGGCACGGCGCAACATACCTTAGCGGTATGTGCGCCGTGGGCACCAGCAGCGTCCATGCATTTGTGGCGAAGGTCGGCCATGACCTCTCAACTGTCTAGTATAGCGAGAGCTAACTAGCAAGTGACGTGCCTGGAAGGCTTTCGCTGCCTTTTGCGAGCACGTGGTTGGCAGCGAAGGGGCGGCGGGGAGCGCGGAGCGAGAGTCGATCCTCTCGCCCCCGCGCTTCGCAGGTTCACGTAGGGGAGTGACGACGCGAATACTTGCGTCTCCTTCCCCTGCGAGGAGCAGGTCCGCTGGTGCGTGGGTCTGTAACCCCGCCACCGGCATTGCACGACCTCCTCCTACGCCTGGTGGGTACGGCACTAGCTCTCCCCGGCTGTCCCCATCCTCCCCTGACCCCGGGGAGAAGCGCCGTGCCCGCCGTTTAGGCGGGCTTCCGTCCCGGGAGGGGTCGTGGTGCAGGTTTCGTACCTCACCCCCGACTCTCTCCACTATGGACGATGAGGGAGAGTCCCCAGGAGTTTTAGGCGTATACCCCCCCTTCTGCGGGGGGGAGTCGACATAAACCCATCCGTTTACTAGACGGATGGGTATGCGTAACGCTTTCTCCTGGGTGACCAAAAAAAAAAAAAAAAAAAAAAAAAAAAAAAAAAAAAAAAAAATAGTTATGTTAGGTTCTGGATGGGGGATCATAGGAGTCGGTGGCCGTTTTTCTCGAGGCCATTTCGCTGGCATTTCCCCTCTTTCACTTTTTGAAAAGAGTCTGGCTACGTGGCTTGTCCTGTGGGTCCCCTTTCTCCGTGGTGGGGATTTAGTTTCTCCCCCAATCGGCCCTTCATGGAGTTTGAGATTTTTCTCAACTCCCCTCACAGCGGTTTTTTGGGCCGATTGGCACCGCGCAAGTCCTCCTAGCGGTGATACTTTAACTCCAAGTCCACGGTGTGGGAAACCCCCAACACGGACGTTCGTGGCCAGCAGTAGAGGCCCTGGCGGTTGCGTGTGGCCTGTCCCTGCTCACAGGGGCACTGGGCGGGGGGGACCACACGTGCGTCCGACAAAATGGTGGGTCAATCGTCGATTTGACATCGCCACCCCCCCATTCGCCGCTCTCACGTGATCGATGCGCGGGGACCCGGTTGAACCCTATCGGATCACAAATATATCGGTTTTGTGATCTCCAGCCGGGCCCCACATCAAGACGCAGAAAGGCGCCCCTCGCCTTTTTAAAAGGGTGGGCTCTTCTCCCGCCTCGGATCGGCATGGCTGGTGAGGCGGCATTTTTGCAGTGGTGGTTTTTTCCGCCAGACGCTGGCATCTCGGTCGATGCCGCGGCGTCTCAACTAGGGACCACTGACCGAGGTGTGTGATTTCTGCCATGCCTCGGTCTCACCGCCCCGAACCGCGTAACGCGTCCATTGGTGGTCGGGGAGATTGCTGATCGCCGGCCGCCTGCATCGGCAGCACCGATGGGCCTATACACGGTGTTCAGGCGCCCGCCGTGGCGTGCACTCGGAAGAGGAGGCCAGCTATTAACGGGGCGTACAATGCTGCACGAGGAGCCCTGAAGCACGCCATAGTGCAGGCGAAGGACCGTCCTCGTCAAGAGATGCTCGAGGGTCTCGCTCGAGATCCGTGGGGAGACGCGTTAAGGCGGGCGCGCACAACTGCGCCCCCATTGGTCCCCCCATTGACCGAGACCCTCGAACCGGTCTTCTACAGAGGGTCCGTGCAGGGCCTTTTCCCCTGCCCGCCAGCCGGATTTTGCCCCACCGGTGATGAACGCCGGCCTCGAGGTATGGCGCACTGCCTGAGGCGGATCCCCCCCGTGCAGAGTCACCACTGAGGAGTTTGGGAGCAGCAGAGCTTCGACTCCGGGGTAAAAAGACTGCCCCTGGCCCCTGATGGTATACCGCTCGTGTTGTGGCCATTGCAATTGGCCGCATGGAGCACAATTCAGGGCCCTCTTGCGCCCGGTGTTTTTCGGGAGAGGAGGTTCCCTGAGATATTGAAGGCAAGGGCAGCTCTGCCTGCTCATGAAACCCGGTCGTCGGCCGACTCTCCTCGGCGTACCGACCATATCCTGCGTGATGAGGTTGGGAAGTTGTTTTTAGAAGGGTGGTGGCTTCCCGCCTCGTCACGCACTTGCAGGATGTTGGTCCAGGATTTGTCGGAACGCCCAATTCGGGTTTCGGTCAGGGCGATCTACCATAGACGCCCTGACCTCGCCTGCGGGAGGAGATCTTGGACGCTGAGATCGGCTAAGGAGGGAGTTATCGCGATATCATTTCGATATCGCGAACGCCTTCAACTCCCTCCCTCCATAGCCACCATTCTCGCGGCGTTAGAATTTTTCAGGGTACCCGCCTTACCTGAGGGATCTCATTGCCGATTACCTGCGTAATCGGCAAATCGTATTTTTGGACATGGACGGTGAGGTCCAGTCACATGGAGTGGAGTCGGGTGTTCCACAGGGGTCGGTCCTAGGACCACTCCTGTGGAATATAGGTTTCGATTGGCTCCTCCGCGGCGTTCTTCTCCCGGGTATGAGCATGATATGTTACGCAGATGACACGCTCGTCACAGCCCGGGGGAAAGATTTCCAAGCCGCCGCCATCAAGGCTGAGGCCGGGGGGGAGCTGGTCGTGGAGCGCATCCGCCGCTTAGGCCTTACGGTGGCGCTAGACAAGACCGAGGCCATTTACTTCCACGGGCCTCGGCAAGCACGGGCGCCTCCCAACGCTCAAATTGAGCTCAATGGCGTCCGAATGACAGTGAAGACCGAGATCAAATATCTCGGTCTAATTTTGGACTCTAGGTGGCAGTTTGGCCCGCACTTCCGCCAACTGTCACCTAGACTCCTCAAAGCGGCTGACTCCCTCAGCTGGCTCATGCCAAATTTGGGGGGGCCCGGCTCGAAATGCCGGAAGTTATACTCCGGTATAATTAAGAGCATGGCTCTGTACGGGGCCCCGATTTGGGCGGAGGCCCTGTCTCGGGACAACGTCCGTCTCCTGCGAGCGCCCCAACGGGCGATCGCACAGCGCGCAGTGCGGGCCTACCGCACCGTAGGCTTTTCTGCCGCCTGCGCGCTAGCAGGCTCCGCTCCATGGGAGCTGGAAGCAGATGTGCTGGCGACCGTATACAGACGGGCGGTCGAAGCCAAAGAACAGGGCCAGCCTCTCTGCCCTGCTGAGAGAGAAAGGGCCCGCAAGTTGGCCCGCGACGACTTGGTGGAATTATGGGTCGCGGACCTAGGACGCGCCTCATTCGGTCGTCGACTACTGGACGCGCTCGCCCCGGTCTTTGATCGGTGGCTTGAGCGGCCGCACGGCTCCCTCAACTTCAGGATGGTGCAAGTGATGACCGGGCACGGGTGCTTTGGTCATTACTTGCATCGAATCCGCAGAGAGGGAGCCCCTTGCTGCCACGAGTGCGGTGCTGCCGATGACACGGCGGATCATACACTCGCGTATTGTCCGTCGTGGGACCAGCAGCGCCAGGCACTGGTGGCGAAAGTCGGCCAGAACCTCACCCTTGCCAGTATAGTGCAAGCCATACTGTCAGGGGAGGAGGCCTGGAAGGCTTTCGCCACCTTCTGCGAGGAGGTGGTGGCAGGCAAGGAGGCGGCGGAGCGCGCGCGGGAGGAGGAGCCTTCCGCAGACGCGCTCCGAAGAGCGAGGAGGGGTCGGAGACGACGCCAATATGTGCGTCTCCTTCCTCTCCTTGGAGGTGGTCAGCCGGCGCCTGGTACTGGGATACCCGCGCCGGCATTGCACAGAGTCACCTCCAGTGCTCGTTAGGGACGGCTGCTCACCCTCGGCTGTCCCTAACGCCCCCCCCAACCCACCCGGGGGGGGCAGCGTCCTGCCCGCTTAGGCGGGCTCCGTCCGGGGAGGGTCGTGAACAAGGTTTCGTACCCGTTATCACGGCCACTCCCCACTTAAGGACGATGAGAGTGGTGGCCCTGGTGTTTTTAGTCGGTATGCCTCTGGCCGGCTTCTCAGTTAGGAGAAGCCCCCGCCAGAGGAGAGTCCGACATAACCCCTCCGCTCCCAGGCAGAGGGGTATGCGTAACGCATTTTCACCAGGGTGAACAAAAAAAAAAAAAAAAAAAAAAAGGTTGAGGTGCTGTGCCCCTCAGTGAACACGGTCCTAGTCCTACTCCCCGGGCAACGGCACCCCCTGACCCCGGTAACGCAGTGGCAGTGCTGGTGACCGGGGCTAAGATTCGCTGAGATCTTGTTGTTTTCCTGTTTTCGTAGTCTGTTTCGCGACCTCCTGTGCTTATCTTAGGCTTCAGTTGCGGTCCCTAGGTTCCCAGTCGAGGGGCTTCTCTCTGACCAGGTATGAGCTGCCCATCCACACACTCAGACGCCTAGTTGCGCATTTTACGCTATTACAGCGATCTTGCGCAGTAGGGCTGTTTTTTTTGTTTCGCAGCAAAGTTTTTCTTTTCTAGAATGGCTGCCTAAAAATCCCTTCTATCGTCTTGCCGAGACGCCTCGGAGTTCAAACTTGGCGCCTGAAATGGCGGCCGAGGGTTGATTGTCGGCAGTGATAAGTGCCCTATTTTGGCCCGGTCCATCTGTGTGATGCTCTCCGTCAGCAAAATCTTGTTGCGCCGGGGACTTGGAAGTTGTCCAGACTCGGAACGAATGACCCCCCTCCTGCGAGGGGTGCTCGGACATAGGACGGTCCTATGGCTAGCGGACGAGAAGGCGTGATCGCGCCTAAATTCTGCTCTCCGGCCGGCAAGCAGTGGCATGCCACGGCAAAAGTACCCAGTTTGCGGCGTCTGACACGGACAAGTCGTCGGCCAGTAAGGATAGCCAAAGCCTCCACGGACAAGCGTGTAAAGGGTCGCCACCGCTACCTCGTGGCAAATATGTGGCTCTTGGCTTGAGGCGAAACTAAATTTGGCGAAGGCCACCCGGAGCAGAACCAGGGCCGATCCCATGGAGTCCCAAATATCGGATAATGACGGCCAAGATGAGGAAGGCCGGGCAATAGCGGGATATGGAGTTGCCCATATAATGATTATTCCGACCTGTCTGTGGCCGACCTGTCTCTCGGCTAAAGTCGACGCGGAGGGAGAAGGAAAATTAATATGCCGTTTTCATTTTTTGTTGAGCGATAAAATCGCCAAAACAGAAAAGGGACTTG
>CM032467.1:28147461-28176130 GCA_019059595.1 Marasmia exigua | reverse complement strand
TCCCGCCCAGGTGTCCAAGCTAGTTGAGCTAGCTGATTGTTGCCCTACCCCACTTGAGTTTCTTTTCCTTTAGAAGGCGCTGCCTTCTGCAGATGACACTGCAAGGTGTGCATCCTGCCGTCAATTCAAGTTTGTCCCAGGTCTCTGGAACATCGTTTCGTCCATTCAATGCAGTTTTCGTTAGTGTCAACGCCGACCGTCCGGGCCGGCCGTCTCCACTTGGGGCCAGTTCGTCAAGAGCCAAATCAAACGCCGTATCGATATCCGATGAAGTGTTCGCGTCCGTTAATTTAAAAGGGGTTGTTTTGGTTTTGGGTTTTAAATTTTGGATTCCATAAGATTCCCACGAGTACAACGGAAAGAAGGACCACCGAGAACAAGCCGAGTATCCCGGCTACCCATACTTACACCGTGGGGAGGCGGGGTGTTTCCCCCCCGGGATGGCCGCCTAACAGCTGGGCCAACTCCCCCAGCCCACCCGAAGGCGACCGACGCCGCGACGCGAGGCCCCAACGGGGCGCCCCCAACGCCGGGTTCCTTTGAGGTTTTTTTACTGTGGTTGTCTCCACCGGGCCGGCCATTGAAGGGCAAAGCCCCGCTCCCAACGCTCGGAGGGGGTCCTCTCGACCCCCCAGCGCTAGCGTGTTAAACCCTCCCCGACAGGCACCCGACGCCGCCGGTTCGGGGTGATTTTTTTAATAGAGGTTTTCTTCTCGCAATCCATTCTCAGTGATCGGACCCCCGGCCTCTCTCAATGATGCGGTTAACGGTGTGCCGCTTTTTGGTCCCGCGCCGGCCGATAGCCCGTACCTCCCATATCTGGGAGGCTTTTCCCCCTATCCGCCGCCGGGGACGCGTCCGATAGCTGAGCGGAATCGGCCGACTCGAGGTGCAATGAGCCGACCAACAGCCACGGAAACCTTTTTTTTTTTTTTTTTTTTTTTTTTTTTGTTTTCCCGGGAGAAATGCATTACGCAGACCCTGCCGCCGGGGGGCGACAGGGTACTGTGGGACTCACCCTCCGGGCCGCTTCTTCTAACAAGAGCGGCCTGAGGGCATACCCACTAAAACTCCCGGGGCTCAACCACCCGTGGGTATAGAATGGGGTCACGGGAACTGCACTAGGCTATTCCCCGCAACCCCACTCCCCCACAGGCCCCCTACACGGGGTGTGCGGCCACGCCCCTCCTCAGACTAGGAGGAGGGGGGTTGGGGACAGCCGGAAGAGCTGAGCCGTCCCCAACGAGCGGTGGAGGTGCCAATGGCAGTGCCGGCACAGGGACCCCCGTCCCTGTTGCCGGCTGGCCACCTCCACGGAGAGGACGAAGAGTTCTCCGCCGAACTCGTCCTCTCCTTGCTCGAAGCGGGCCTGCGAGGGGGTTAGACTCGCGCTCCCGCTCCGCCCGCCTCCTTCTGTGCCACCACTTCCTCACAGAAATGGGCGAAGGCCGACCATGCACTCTCCCTATCCAGCATAGCTACAACTATGCTGGACAACGAGAGGTCATGTCCGACCTCCGCGACCAGCGCGGACCGCTGTTGGTCGAAGGACGGGCACACCACCAAAGTGTGGTGCGCCGAGTCCTCCGCAGCGCCGCACTGGTGGCACATAGGAGTGTCCTCCCGTTGAATTCGGTGCAGGTAGTTACCGAAGCAACCATGCCCGGTAAGTACCTGCACCGTCCGGAAGGACAAAAACCCGTGGGGGCGCTCGAGCCACCGGGTCCAAGACCGGGGCGAGCGCCGCGAGCGTTGGACGGCCGTACCTCTCCACCTGGAGAGAGGCCGTCCATGCCTCCGTCATTTGCTGGCGGTCCTCCTTTCTTCTCGCCTCCCTTTCTAGGGGGCAGAAGGACTCGCCAGCCGCTCGCTTGGCCGCCGTCCACTCGTAGACGGCGGCCAGCACTCCAGCCTCCAACTCCCATGGCGGGGTGGAGGCGAGTGCGCAGGCCGCGGAGAAGCCTACCGTTCGGTAGGCTCTCGCGACCCGCTGGGCAATGGCCCGTTGCGGCCTCCTTAAGAGGGCCGCATTGCCCCTCCTGTTCAGGGCCTCCGCCCAGATCGGGGCCCCGTAGAGGGCCATGGAGCGGAGAATGCCGGCGTATAGCCGCCGACACTTCTCTCCGGGCCCTCCCAGATTCGGCAGCAGCCACGAAAGGTGGTCTGCTGCCTTTAGGACCCGCGCTGACACCCCCCTAAAGTGGGGGCCAAAGTGCCAGCGCGGATCCAGTGTGAGGCCGAGATACTTCATCTCGGCCCCCACCGGGATGTCCACCCCCCCGACGCGGATGGCTGCGCCGGGGGGTGGTCGGCTCTCCCGAGGCCCGGGAAAATAAAGGGCCTCGGTTTTGGCCAGGGCTACATTTAGCCCCAGCCGGCCGATACGGCCGACGACTAAATCGCCGCCGACCGATGCGAGGCGCGCTGCATCCCGGAAGGACTTCCCCCGGGCGGTGACTAGGGTGTCATCTGCATAGCAGATGACACCCATGCCCGGGAGAAGCGCGCCTCGCAACACCCAGTCGTACCCGATGTTCCAGAGCAGGGGTCCCAAAACGGACCCCTGTGGAACACCGGATACAACTTGACGCCGCTGGACAGAACCAGCGGCGTCAACAAACGCCACGGACCGGTCGGCGAGATAGTCGCCGACCAGCCCTATCAGGTATGGAGGCACCCGGAAATACTGGAGTGCCTCCATAATAACTGCATGGGGGAGGGAGTTGAAGGCATTCTTGATGTCTAACGAGACTGCCAACAACCCCTCCCTCCTGCTCGACGCTCTCTCGCAGAGGGAGCGGAGCCGGGACAGGGCGTCGATCGTTGATCGACCCGCCCTGAACCCGTACTGGGCCTCACTGAGATTAGGCCCAGTCTCCTCGAGGTGCTGGACGAGGCGGGAAGCGATGATCTTCTCGAAGATCTTCCCCACCTCGTCCAGCAGCACGATCGGCCTATAGGCCGACGGGTCGTCGGCCGGCCGCCCTTCTTTCCGAAGGAGGACCAGCAGGCCCTCCTTCCAGAAGCCACGGAAACCTAACCTAACCTTTTTTTTTTTTTTTTTTTTTTTTTTTTTTTTTTTTTTTTTGGTGACCCAGGAGAAATGCGTTACGCATACCCATCCGTCTGTAAACGGATGGGTTATGTCGGACTCCCCCCCGCAGAAGGCGGGGGTATACCGACTAAAACTCCTGGGGACTCTCCCTCATCGTCCATAGTGGGAGAGATCGTGGGGTGAGGTACGAAACCTGGCACCACGACCCCTCCCGGACGGAAGCCCGCCTACACGGCGGGCACGGCGCTTCTCCCCCCAGGGTCGGGGGGAGGGATGAGGACAGCCGGGAGAGCTGTGCCGTCCCCACCAGGCGTAGGAGGAGGTCCGTGCAATGCCGGTGGTGGGGTTACAGCCCCACGCACCAGCGGACCTGCTCCTCGCAGGGGAAGGAGACGCAAGTATTCGCGTCGTCTCCTCCCTCTACGTGCCTTGCGAAGCGCGGGGGCGAGAGGATCCGCCTCTCGCTCGCGCTCCGCCGCCTCCTTCGCTGCCATCACGTGCTCGCAAAAGGCAGCGAAAGCCTTCCAGGCCTCGTCACTCACTAGTATAGCTCTCGCTATACTAGCCAGTGAGAGGTCCTGGCCGACCTTCGCCACCAATGCATCACGTTGCGGTGCCCACGGCGTACATACCGCTAGGGTATGTTGCGCCGTGTCCACCGCATCGCCGCACGCGTGGCACGAAGGTGTCTCCTCCCGATGGATCTTATGCAGGTAATAACCGAAGCAACCGTGCCCGGTCATTACCTGCGCCATCCGGAAGGAGACGACACCGTGGGCACGCTCAAGCCACCGGTCCATGACCGGGGCGAGCGCGTCGAGGGTTCTGCGGCCGTAACGGGTGAGGACGAGGTGCTCCGACCATCGCCTCAGGAGGACCTGTCGGGCCTCCTTCCGTACGGCCTCCCGCTCGACGGGGCAAAAGGACTCCCCTTTTGCCCTTTTCTCCGCCGCGAAATCATACACGGCGGAGAGCACCACGGCGTCTGACTCCCATGGAGGGGTCTCAGCAAGCAAGCAGGCCACATCGAAACTTACCGTTTGGTAAGTTCGAGCGACCCGCTGCGCTATCACCCGCTGAGGCCCCCGCAAGAAGGGAAGATTTTCCCCCCTTGCTAGGGAGTCGGCCCAGACTGGCGCCCCGTAGAGCGCCATACTCCGCAGGATGCCGGCATAGAGTCGCCGGCACCGGGACCCTGGGCCACCCAGGTTGGGCAGCAGCCACGACAGCGTGTCCGCTGCCCTGAGGAGCCGCGGTGACATCCTGCTAAAATGCAGGCCAAAATGCCACCGCGGATCCAGGGTGAGGCCGAGATAGCGCATCTCGGCCTTCACCGCAACCTGGACCCCTCCGACAGTTACGTGCCTGCCAGAGGGGAACCTCTCGTGGGAAGACCGAGGAAAATATATTACCTCGGTCTTCTCCACCGACACCTCTAGCCCGAGGCGCCGCACCCTACTGACGACTAGGTCCGCGGCGCGCGACGCATTAACTGCAGCGCCGCGCTTACCGTCGAATTCCTTCCCCCGGGCAGTGATGAGCGTGTCATCTGCGTAGCAGATGACTGATCTGCCCCGGGGGAGAGTGCCGCGAAGGACCCAGTCGTAACCGATGTTCCATAGGAGGGGTCCGAGAACTGACCCCTGTGGAACACCGGTCTCCACAGTGCGACGCCTGAGGGTGCCGCTCCTGTCCACGTAGACAACCTCTCTTTCTTGGAGATAATCTTCGATGAGATCTGCAAGGTAGGGAGGCACTCCGAAAAAGCGGAGTGCCTCCAAAATCGTCGCATGGGGAAGAGAGTTGAACGCATTTTTTATATCTAACGATACTGCGACAACTCCCTTCCCCTCCAGCGCGGCCTCCTCCGTCTCTCGACGGAGGCGTTTCAGGGCGTCGATTGTGGACCGACCCGCCCTGAAACCATACTGGGCCCCTGAAAGATCGGGCCCAGTGCCTTCAAGGTGAGCGACGAGGCGGGAAGCTATTATGCGCTCGAAGAGCTTCCCCACCTCGTCAAGGAGGACAATTGGCCTGTAGGCCGACGGAGAGTCCGCCGGCCTGCCCTCCTTATGAAGCAGGACCAAGAGGCCCTGCTTCCACACCTTCGGGAACCTCCCGACCGTTAGGCAACGGTCGAAGAGGTCCCTCACGCGGCCCTCCATCTCGCTTAGAGAGAGGGCCACCTTAGAGAGAGGGCCACAACCTAACCTAACCTTTTTTTTTTTTTTTTTTTTTTTTTGGTCACCCAGGAGAAATGCGTTACGCATACCCATCCGTCTGTAAACGGATGGGTTATGTCGGACTCCCCCCCGCAGAAGGCGGGGGTATACCGACTAAAACTCCTGGGACTCTCCCTCATCGTCCATAGTGGGAGAGGTCGTGGGGTGAGGTACGAAACCTGGCACCACGACCCCTCCCGGACGGAAGCCCGCCTACACGGCGGGCACGGCGCTTCTCCCCCCGGGGTCAGGGGGAGGGATGGGGACAGCCGGGAGAGCTGTGCCGTCCCCACCAGGCGTAGGAGGAGGTCCGTGCAATGCCGGTGGCGGGGTTACAGCCCCACGCACCAGCGGACCTGCTCCTCGCAGGGGAAGGAGACGCAAGTATTCGCGTCGTCTCCTCCCTCTACGTGCCTTGCGAAGCGCGGGGGCGAGAGGATCCGACTCTCGCTCGCGCTCCGCCGCCTCCTTCGCTGCCATCACGTGCTCGCAAAAGGCAGCGAAAGCCTTCCAGGCCTCGTCACTTGCTAGTATAGCTCTCGCTATACTAGCCAGTGAGAGGTCCTGGCCGACCTTCGCCACCAATGCATGACGCTGCGGTGCCCACGGCGCACATACCGCTAAGGTATGTTGCGCCGTGTCCACCGCATCGCCGCACGCGTGGCACGAAGGTGTCTCCTCCCGATGGATCTTATGCAGGTAATAACCGAAGCAGCCGTGCCCGGTCATTACCTGCGCCATCCGGAAGGAGACGACACCGTGGGCACGCTCAAGCCACCGGTCCATGACCGGGGCGAGCGCGTCGAGGGTTCTGCGGCCGTAACGGGTGAGGACGAGGTGCTCCGACCATCGCCTCAGGAGGACCTGTCGGGCCTCCTTCCGTACGGCCTCCCGCTCGACGGGGCAAAAGGACTCCCCTTTTGCCCTTTTCTCCGCCGCGAAATCATATACGGCGGAGAGCACCACGGCGTCTGACTCCCATGGAGGGGTCTCAGCGAGCAAGCAGGCCACGTCGAAACTTACCGTTTGGTAAGTTCGAGCGACCCGCTGCGCTATCACCCGCTGAGGCCCCCGCAAGAAGGGAAGATTTTCCCCCCTTGCTAGGGAGTCGGCCCAGATTGGCGCCCCGTAGAGCGCCATACTCCGCAGGATGCCGGCATAGAGTCGCCGGCACCGGGACCCTGGGCCACCCAGGTTGGGCAGCAGCCACGACAGCGTGTCCGCTGCCCTGAGGAGCCGCGGTGACATCCTGCTAAAATGCAGGCCAAAATGCCACCGCGGATCCAGGGTGAGGCCGAGATAGCGCATCTCGGCCTTCACCGCAACCTGGACCCCTCCGACAGTTACGTGCCTGCCAGAGGGGAACCTCTCGTGGGAAGACCGAGGAAAATATATTACCTCGGTCTTCTCCACCGACACCTCTAGCCCGAGGCGCCGCACCCTGCTGACGACTAGGTCCGCGGCGCGCGACGCATTAACTGCAGCGCCGCGCTTACCGTCGAATTCCTTCCCCCGGGCAGTGATGAGCGTGTCATCTGCATAGCAGATGACTAACCTGCCCCGGGGGAGGGTGCCGCGTAGGACCCAGTCGTAACCGATGTTCCATAGGAGGGGTCCGAGAACTGACCCCTGTGGAACACCGGTCTCTACTGTGCGACGCCTGAGGGTGCCGCTCCTGTCCACGTAGACCACCTCTCTCTCTTGTAAATAATCCTCGATGAGGTCTGCAAGATAGGAAGGCACTCCGAAAAAGCGGAGTGCCTCCAAAATCGTCGAATGGGGAAGAGAGTTGAACGCGTTTTTTATATCTAACGATACTGCGACAACTCCCTTCCCCTCCAGCGCGGCCTCCTCCGTTTCTCTGCGGAGGCGTTTCAGGGCGTCAATCGTGGACCGACCCGCCCTGAAACCGTACTGGGCCCCTGAAAGATCGGGCCCAGTGCCTTCAAGGTGTGCGACGAGGCGGGAAGCTATTATGCGCTCGAAGAGCTTCCCCACCTCGTCAAGGAGGACAATTGGCCTGTAGGCCGACGGAGAGTCCGCCGGCCTGCCCTCCTTATGAAGCAGGACCAAGAGGCCCTGCTTCCACACCTTCGGGAACCTCCCGACCGTTAGGCAACGGTCGAAGAGGTCCCTCACACGGCCCTCCATCTCACTAAGAGAGAGGGCCACTACCCGCGCTGGGATGCCGTCTGGGCCAGGGGCGGTTTTCTTGGCGCGGAGCCGGAGCTCCGCCGCGCCGAACTCCTCCGTGGTGATTGGTGGAGCATCGCTCACCACGGAGACCGCCCCTTCCGGCGGAGACATCCTGGGAGGGGTGTATTCGGTGCGGACTGGGAATAGCGTCCGCACCACCCTCTCCAGGAGCTCGGGCTGGAGGGTCTCGGTGACCGGGGGGCCGATGGGGCGCAATTTACTGCGCGCCGCCTTGTACGGCCGCCCCCATGGGTCCCGATCCAGACCCTCCAGCATCTCCGCCCTGGCGGCGTCCTTGGCCCTGCCGATGGCATGCTTCAGGGACCCCCGCGCCTCCTTGAAGACTTCATAGAGGCGCTCTTCATTCTCGGGGTCCCTGCGCCGACGCCGCCTTGCCCTTTGAAGGGCCCTCCTGGCCCTCCGGCAGGTGGCCGACAGACTCTCTATTTCTGCCGACCACCAATACACCGCGTGACGCGGACCCGGGCGGCGTGACCGAGGCATGCTGGCGTCGCATACCTCGGTCAGGGACCTGCGGAGAGTTTCTGCCGACAGGTCCACATCGTCTTCGTCCAGGACTGGGAAGAACCAGTCCTGGACGAACGCCGCTTCTTTGGCCTTCTCCCTATCCAATTTCGTCAGCGCCCAGCGCGGGAAGGGAGAAGGCCTATTCGGGGGATTCCGCGACCCCGGAGCGCTTCCGACCACGTAACGAATGTAGCGGTGGTCGGACAGCGACTCCGTGTCGTCCACCCTCCATCCGACGGTGCGCACGGCTATGGCTGGGGTGGCGAACGTCACGTCCACCACCGAACCGCCGTTCCGCCGCACGCACGTATGGGTCGAGCCAGAGTTTAGAAGGGTGAGACCGCACGCCACGGCCCACCCTTGAAGCGCTCGACCCTTCTGGTCGGTAGCCGGGTTCCCCCACGCGGTAGATTTCGCGTTGAGGTCCCCGGCGAGGAGGATGGGGCGCGGCGCCAAGCGGCCCAAAGCCGCGCCCAGGGTGTGAAGGAACCCCTCGAATTCGGCGAAGGGCCGCGATGGCGAGAAATAAGTCGCCACCACGGCCAAGTCAGTCCCAGCCGGCGACTACAAAACCTGACCCCCTCTCCACGAATGAGAGGGGGGGAAAAGGTGAAGAGGGCCGCCGGAAAATGGCGGCCACGCCATCGGTGTCGCCGACCCAACTATCAGGAATGTAGTAGGGCTCGGCGACTACCGCCAAATCTACCTGCCACTCGGCCAGACGCTGATAAAACAGGTCTTGGGCCGAGCGGCAGTTATTCAAGTTCACTTGGAGGAGGGTGCGTTGTCCGGCTTCTGCCATTATTCGGACATTGCACCCTCCTCCTCGACCTGCGCTGCTGGGGGAGCCCCAGAGGCGGCCGCGGCAGCCGGTTTCTCGGCCGGCGGCTGCTTCCCTTTCTTGGGGGGAGGACGACAGCTCCTCCCCCTCATGATGTGGTCCGCTGGCCGGCCTGAAGCGGCACAAACGGCACAGCGGGGCGACTTCTCCTTGCAGTCCCTAGACTGGTGCCCCTCGCGTCCGCAGCGGTAGCATAAATTGCTGCGGACGGTTTCCGAGGGGCATAGGGCCGCAGTGTGCCCAGTGCATAGGCACTTGTGGCACCGGAGGGGTTCGTCCTCCAGTGCCTTTACGCTGGCGGCGCTCCAGCCGACCAGGAGCCGGCCAGCCTTGATGACTGCCTTTCGCGGCGGTGGTGGGAAGCCTGACCCGTACTTGGCCCAGGCCCCATCGGCCGCGGCGAACCTCGCCGGCTCTGACGGTCGACGGCTCGCAGCCGCCGACCTCCGCCACCCTCTCTATGACATCCTCCTTGGTGACAGAGTCATCGAGCTCTGTCACTAGGAGGGTGGCGCACTTCACAGGGCGGCTCACATGTGCCGAACCTGCCACCGCCTCACGAATTTTTGCCGCGAGGGCGTCCGCTGCTGGGCCGCTTGTGGCCCCGGGGAGCTCAAATTTGCGAGCTCCCGTCATCGTGTGCCTACACTTGAGTGGCAGGCCCAAGGACTTTGCGTCCCCGATAGCCTGCCGCGCCTTGATGAGGAGAGACGAATATGTCTCTCCTTTCTTTTCCGCCTCGGCCGTCAGGGTGATGACGACGGCCGAGGATTTGGGCGTCGCCAGGGCGCGTGCCACCTTCTGGGCAGGGGAAGAAGAGGCCGCATTCTTCTTCTTTCTATTTCTCTTGGCCCTCTTCCCGCCGGTCAGCCCAACCTGATCAGAAGGAGGGGACGTTTTGGAGGCGGCAGCGGACGCCGCTACCTGTTTGGCCTTCTTGTTTTTCGCCTTGCGCTCCACTGTTTTCCACCCTTCATTGGCGGGCGTAGTCGCCGGCAGAAAGGTGTCATCCGCCCACGAGGTGGAGGCCACTGGCTGCACGACTGGCAGGCGGGTGGGCTGAGTGGCCGGAGCATGCACTGTCACTCCAGTTGCAGCGACCGAAGCGAAACTCTTGGAGCGAGTGACGGGACCGGAGTGGAGGTAGCCGCGGCCTTTGCCGTGGTCTTCCCCTTGCCTTTCCCCTTGAAAGATGGAGGGGGGGGAGGAGGTGGGGGCGCTGCAGTCTCTAGGGGGGAGGTGCGGTCCGCTTCCTATCCGCCGCGAGAGGGGGACGAAGTCTCTGCTCCGGGAGGAGCCGACCCTCTAGTCCCTGCGAGGCAAGCGCGTACAAAGTTGCGCTGTTGCGCACGCTCCTCGAGCAGGGTCTTCCGCAGCCATTCTTCGACCATGGAGGCCACGCGCGTCTCCATGACTGCCTCGTCGTCTTTTGACCCTGCCGCTTTCGGAGCCGTTTGCCGAGCAGAACGGCGGGGTGTTGCCTCCGGAGGGCCTGCCGATAAAGGAGCAGCGGTCGGGGGGGCCCGTCCCCCTCTGAGCGCCTGGAGTTCGCTCCTGACCGCCTCCAGCTCGGCAGACAGTCGCGTCACTGTCGCCTGTAGAGCAGCCGTCTCTTGAGTGGCCGAGCGCTTCGCCATCTCGGCCGTGATCGCCAGGAGCGAGCATGTCCTGTCCTTAAGGGTCTTTTGGAGTGTACCCTTAAGGTTTTGCGACTTTGCAGTCACTCCCAGGATCTGGGAGGCGTCCTCATTGGCGGACTGCTCCAAGTCCGCCACTGACATGTCGCTGTAATTCAGGACTGGAGCTACGCCGTAGCCATATTGTGCACGGCACTCCTGCGTTCGTCGCTCCTGCTCCTGAATGTCCTTCTCGTATTGGGCCTTCACATGTATTTTTAAGGCCTCTGCCGCAGCCAGCCTCGACTCAGCCAGGGCTATGTACTGGCCAGATGTGGCCGGCCTGCCCGGACCCGCACGCTTTTTGCGCACCGACCTTTTGCTGCAGTCCGAGCCAGAGTCCTCCTGACTTGGACAGATCGGTCTGCGCCGCGCGTTTGAAGGCACGCGTCTTCATGTACCGCTCCCGGATGGAAACGGACTGCGTCACTGACAATGGAATCAGTGTCTGACCCTTTCAGCGTCTCTGCCTCAGAGTCCTCCACTTCTAGCACGTCCGGGCGGAAGAACAGACTCCCGCCCGGGGTAGTTTTTCCTGCTGGACCAGCTGGTGCAGCCAACTTGAGCTTCTGGCCCATGGAGGGCACAGCCTTCTGCAATATGACACTGCAGGGAGTGCAGTCTACTGCCACTTTCGTTTTGGGATCATCCGGGGTGCAGTGGATGATCTCGTCCTTTTCCGATGTGCCAAATTCGTTCGTGGTGGCGCCGACCTTCGGGGCCGCCGTCTCCACGTGCAGTTCAACAATTTCCGAAACGTTTGATGTCAAATCGAAATCCATATTGGTGTTTGCCAGGTCGTCGTTTGAGAGAGATTTTTGGGGTTTTTGAGGGTTAACTTTTTGAGATTCCATGAGATTCCCACGATCATAACGGTTGATTCGGACCACCGGGACAGAGCCGAATATCCCGGCTACCCTACTTACACCGGGGGAGGCGGGTGTTCCCCCCGGGATGGCCGCTAACAGGCTGGGCCAACTCCCCAGCCACCCGAAGGCGACCGACGCCGCGCGAGGCCCCGAACGGGGCGCCCCAACGCCGGTCCTTTAAGGTTTTTTAATGTGGTTGTCTCCACCGGGCCGGCCAATTAAGGCAAGCCCGCTCCCACGCCAGAGAGGTCCTCTCGGACCCCCCAGCGCTAGCGAGTTAACCCTCCCCGACAGGCACGCCGACCCGCCGGTTTGGGGTGATTTTTTATAGAGGTTTTCTTCCTCGCAGTCCACTCTCAGTGAGCGGACCCCCGGCCTCCTCTCAATGAGGAGGTTACGGTGTACAAGGTGATTTTTTATAGAGGTTTTCTTCCTCGCAGTCCACTCTCAGTGAGTGGACCCCCGGCCTCCTCTCAATGAGGAGGTTACGGTGTGCCGCTTTTGGTCCGCGCCGGCCGAAGCCGGTACCTCCCATATCTGGGAGGCGTTCCCCTATCCGCCGCCGGGGGACGCGTCCGATAGCTGAGCGGAATCGGCCGACTCGAGGTGCAATGAGCCGACCAACAGCCACGGAAACCTAACCTAACCTTTTTTTTTTTTTTTTTTTTTTTTTTTTTTTTTTTTTTTTTTTTTTTTGGTCACCCAGGAGAAATGCGTTACGCATACCCATCCGTCTGTAAACGGATGGGTTATGTCGGACTCCCCCCCGCAGAAGGCGGGGGTATACCGACTAAAACTCCTGGGGCTCTCCCTCATCGTCCATAGTGGGAGAGGTCGTGGGGTGAGGTACGAAACCTGGCACCACGACCCCTCCCGGACGGAAGCCCGCCTACACGGCGGGCACGGCGCTTCCTCCCCCGGGGTCGGGGGAGGGAGTGGGGACAGCCGAGAGAGCTGTGCCGTCCCCACCAGGCGTAGGAGGAGGTCCCGTGCAATGCCGGTGGTGGGGTTACAGCCCCACGCACCAGCGGACCTGCTCCTCGCAGGGGAAGGAGACGCAAGTATTCGCGTCGTCTCCTCCCTCTACGTGCCTTGCGGATAGCGGGAGCGAGAGGGTCAGCCTCTCGCTCGCGCTCCGCCGCCTCCTTCGCCGCCATCACGTGCTCGCAATAAGCAGCAAAGGCCTTCCAGGCATCCTCACTCGCCAATATAGCTCTCGCTATATTGGAGAGTGAGAGGTCCTGGCCGACCCTTTGCCACCAATGCATGGCGAGCCTGTGCCCACGGCGCACACACCGCCAAGGTGTGCTGCGCCGTGTCCACAGGGTCGCCGCACGTGTGGCACGAAGGCGTCTCCTCCCTGCCGATTTTGTGCAGGTAATAACCGAAGCAGCCATGCCCGGTCATTACCTGCACCATCCGGAAGGAGACCACGCCGTGTGCACGCTCCAGCCACCGGTCCATGACCGGGGCGAGCGCGTCGAGCGTTCTGCGGCCGTAGCGGGTGAGGACGAGGTGCTCAGACCATCGCCTCAGGAGGACCTGACGGGCCTCCTTCCGCACGGCCTCCCGCTCGACGGGGCAAAAGGACTCCCCTCTTGCCCTTTTCTCCGCCGTGCAATCGTACACGGCGGAGAGCACAACGGCGTCTGACTCCCAAGGGGGCGTCTCAGCGAGCAAGCAGGCCACATCGAAACTTACCGTCTGGTAAGCTCGAGCGACCCGCTGCGCTATCACCCGCTGAGGCCCCCGCAAGAAGGGAAGATTTTCCCCTCTTGCTAGGGAGTCGGACCAGACTGGCGCCCCGTAGAGCGCCATACTCCGCAGGATGCCGGCATAGAGTCGCCGGCACCTGGAGCCTGGTCCACCCAGGTTGGGCAGCAGCCACGAGAGTGTGTCTGCTGCCTTGAGGAGCCGCGGTGACATCCTGCTAAAATGCAGGCCAAAATGCCACCGCGGATCCAGGGTGAGGCCGAGATAGCGCATCTCGGCCTTCACTGCAACCTGGGTCCCTCCGACAGTTACGTGCCTGCCGGAGGGGAACCTCTCGTGGGAAGACCGAGGGAAATATATGACCTCGGTCTTCTCCACCGACACCTCCAGCCCGAGGCGTCGCACCCTACTCACGACTAGGTCCGCGGCGCGCGACGCATTTACTGCAGCGCCGCGCTTGCCGTCTAACTCCTTCCCCCGGGCAGTGATTAGTGTGTCATCTGCGTAGCAGATGACTGATCTGCCCCGGGGGAGAGTGCCGCGTAGGACCCAGTCGTAACCGATGTTCCATAGGAGGGGTCCGAGAACTGACCCCTGTGGAACACCGGTCTCCACTGTGCGACGCCTGAGGGTGCCGCTCCCTGTCCACGTAGACGACTTCTCTTTCTTGTCAGATAATCCTCAATGAGGTCTGCCAAGTAGGAAGGCACTCCGAAAAAGCGGAGTGCCTCCAAAATCGTCGAATGGGGAAGGGAGTTAAATGCATTTTTTATGTCGAGAGACACTGCAACTACTCCCTTCCCCTCCAGCGCGGCCTCCTCCGTTTCTCGACGGAGGCGTTTCAGGGCGTCGATTGTGGACCGACCCGCCCTGAAACCGTACTGGGCCCCTGAGAGATCGGGCCCAGTGCCTTCTAGGTGTGCGACGAGGCGGGAAGCTATTATGCGCTCGAACAGCTTCCCCACCTCGTCAAGGAGGACAATTGGCCTGTAGGCCGACGGAGAGTCCGCCGGCCTGCCCTCCTTATGAAGCAGGACCAAGAGGCCCTGCTTCCACACCTTTGGGAACCTCCCGACCGTTAGGCAACGGTCGAAGAGGTCCCTCACACGGCCCTCCATCTCACTAAGAGAGAGGGCCACTATCCGCGCTGGGATGCCGTCTGGGCCAGGGGCAGTTTTCTTGGCGCGGAGCCGGATCTCCGCCGCGCCGAATTCCTCCGTGGTGATGGGAGGAACGTCATCCACCACGGAGACCACCCCTTGCGGCGGGGGCATCCTGGGAGGGCTAAATTCAGTGCGGACTGGAAAAAGTGTCCGCACTACCCTCTCCAGGAGCTCGGGCTGGAGGGTCTCGGTGACCGGGGGGCCGATGGGGCGCAATTTACTGCGCGCCGCCTTGTACGGCCGCCCCCATGGGTCCCGATCCAGACCCTCCAACATCTCCGCCCTGGCGGCGTCCTTGGCCCTTCCGATCGCGTGTTTCAGGGACCCCCGCGCCTCCTTGAAGACTTCATAGAGGCGCTCTTCATTCTCGGGGTCCCTGCGCCGACGCCGCCTTGCCCTTTGAAGGGCCCTCCTGGCCCTCCGGCAGGTGGCCGACAGACTCTCTATTTCTGCCGACCACCAATACACCGCGTGACGCGGACCCGGGCGGCGTGACCGAGGCATGCTGGCGTCGCATACCTCGGTCAGGGACCTGCGGAGCGCTGTCGCCGTCAGGTCCACGTCATCTTCGTCCAGGACTGGGAAAAACCAGTCCTGGACGAACGCCGCCTCCTTGGCCTTCTCCTTATCCAATTTTGTTAGCGCCCAGCGCGGAAAAGGAGAAGGCCTGCGCGTGGGGTTGCTTCGACCCCGATGCGCCTCCGACCCCGTACCGGATGTACCGGTGGTCGGACAGCGACTTCTGAGTCGTCGACCCTCCAGTCGGCGGTGCGTGCGGCTACGGACGGGGTGGCAAGAGTGATGTCAACCACCGAGCCGCCGTTTCGCCGCACGCACGTATGGGCCGAGCCTCTGTTGACAATGGCGAGGCCGACCGCTATCGCCCACCGCTGCAGGGCCCGACCTCGCGCGTCCGTTGCCGGGTTCCCCCACGCGACAGACTTCGCGTTGAGGTCCCCGGCAACAATCACTGGGCGCGGTGCCAAACGGCCCAAAACCGCGCCCAGGATGTTCAAAAGGCCTCGAACTCCGAGAGAGGCCGGCTGGGCGAAAAATAGGTGGCTAATGACGGCCAAGTCGTCCCAGCCGGCAACTACAAATCCTGACCCCCTCTCCACGAATGAGAGGGGGGGAGAAGGTGAGGAGGGCCGCCGAAAAATGGCGGCCACGCCATCGGTGTCGCCGACCCAACTATCCGGAATGTAGTAGGGCTCGGCGACCACCGCCAAATCGATCTGCCACTCGGCCAGACGTTGATAGAACAAGTCTTGGGCCGAGCGGCAGTTATTTAAGTTCACCTGGAGGAGGGTGCGTTGTCCGGCCGTAGCCATTATTCAGACATTGCACCCTCCTCCTCAACTTGCGCCGCTGGAAGAGTCCCAGGGGCGGCCGCAGCAGCCGGCCGAGTGGAAGCCGGCTGCTGTTTTCCTTTCTTGGGGGGAGGGCGGCAGCTCTTCCCCCCCATGACGTGCTCCGCTGGCCGGCCTGACGCGGCACAAACGGCGCAGCGGAGCGTCTTCGCCTTGCAGGCTTCTGCTTTATGCCCCTCCTGTCCGCACCGGAAACAGAGGTGTGTGCGGACAACATCGGAGGGGCAGAGGGCCGAGGCATGTCCCGTGCATAGGCACTTGAAGCACCGCAAAGGTCGGTCTTCAAGTGCCCGGACAGCGGCCGAGCTCCAGCCGACCAATAGGCGGCCGGCCGTGAGGATCGCCTTGGCGGCTGAAGTGGGCAACGTGAGCCGAATTTGGCCCAGGCCCAATCGTCCGCTGCGGACCTCGCCAGTTTTGATGGCTGCTAAATCGCAGCCACCAACTTCCGCCGCTCTGGCGACCACGTCCTCCTTGGTGACGGAGTCGTCGAGTTCCGAAACCAGGAGCGTGGTGCAGCGGACGGGGCGCCTCACATGAGCCACATCCGCTAGCGCCACGCGGATTTTAGCCGCGAGGGCGTCGGCGGCCGGACCACTTGTCGCACCGGGGAGCTCAAGTTTTCGAGCTCCCGTTATGGTGTGACGGCACCGCAATGTATTCAGGCCAAGGGACTTGGCGTCCCCGATGGCCTGGCGTGCCTTGGTGAGGGCGGATGTGTAGGTCACGCCCTTCGCTGCTGCCTCAGCCGTCAAAGTAATGACGACAGCTGAGGACTTTGGCGTCACCAGCTTTTTCTTGGGGAGCCCGTTTGGGGGAGAGGAAGAGGAGGAGGAGGAGGCCTTCTTCTTCTTCTTTTTTATCAGACCTCTTCCCTCCCGTCAGCCCAACCTGCTCGGGCTGGGGGGCTTTGGAGGCGACGCCGGAAGACTTTTGTTGTGCCGCCTTCTTTGCCTTCTTTGTCTTTTGGCCTACCGTCTGCCACCCCTCGTTCGCGGGTGTGCTTGACGGCAGGAAAGCGTCATTCGCCCACGAGGTAGAGGGCACCGGTTCTGGGCGGGTGGGCTGAGCCGCCGGACTGCGAGACGCCGCTCCAACCGCCGCGACGGAGGCGAAACTCCGTGCGCGCGTGACAGGGCCGGGAGTGGGAGTGGGCGTGGGCTTAGTAGACTTGCCCACACCTTTACCCTTATTCGACGGAGGGGGAGGGGGGGGCACAGAAGCCACCGGGGGAGCCGCAGCTTCCCTTCGTCGGTCCGCTGCGAGAGGCGGGCGGATTCGAGGCGCCGGGAGAAGCCTGTCCTCCAGCCCTTCGATGCAGGAGCGGATAAAAAACCTCTCCTGCATCCTTTGTTCGTGGAGGGCCTCTCGAAGCCGTTCCTCCACTATAGAGGCCACCCGCATCTCGAGCACTGCCTCCTCGTCCTTTGCTAGTGCTTTTTGGGCCGTCACCTTGGGAGCCGCTTTCGGCGGAGACGGTGTCTTCCAATCAGGGCGGTGAAGTGCAGCCACAGGAGCGCCTTTAGGCTGAGGGGGGGGCACTGAAGCCTGGCCACCTCTGAGCATCTGTAGTTCTGCTCTGAGGGCCGCAATCTCCCCAGCCATCTGACGGACCGTGGCCTGGAGGGCCGCCGTCTCCTCGTTCATTGATCGAGACGCCATTTCCGCTGTCACTGCGAGGAGCGAGCACGTCCGATCGTTTCAGGGCCTTCTGAAGGGGACCCTTTATGTTTTTCGATTTTTGGGACACCCCCAATATTTGGGAGGCATCCTCTTCGGCGGTCTGCTTGAGGTCTGCCACAGACATGTCCTTGTAAGTTGAGAGCAGGAGCCGTTCCGTAGCCATGTTTGGCGCGGTGCTCGCGCGTTCGGCGCTCCTGCTCTAGCACGTCCATCTCGTGTTGAGCTTTCACTTGGGCCTTTAGTGCTTCAGCCGCTGCCCTTCGGTTTTCGGCTAAGCCGATGTATTCGCCGCTGGTTGGCGGCCGTCCCGGACCCGCGCGTTTCAGCTGTTTGCGAGCCGACTTAATACTGCAGTCAGAGGCTGAGTCCTCCGACTGAGAGCCTTTCTTTGCCGCTGCAGTGCGTTTGCGTGTGTTGGGAGGTTTCAGGAACCTTTCCCGTATCGCGGACGCGTCGCTGAAGACAGAGTCCGTGTCCGAACATCCTTTGATAGTCTCCGTTTCGGAGTCGGAGATCTCTAATTCGCCCTGGCGAAAGAATTTGCTCCCGCCAGGGTTTTTTGTCGCGTCCAGTTTTAGCTTTTGCCCTGAGAGGGGCACAGCTTTCTGCAGGACCACACTACAAGGTGTGCATCCTGCCGTCACGTCCAGTTTGTCCACAAAAGTTGGGACAGTTTCGGTATCCATTTCTAAGCCAAGGTTGTTAGTGTCGACGCCGACCGTCGGGGCCGCCGTCTCCACTGCCAGATCGTCAGTAAGTGCCAGTTCAAATGCAGAATCAGAGTCCAGTGTGGGGTTAGCCAAGTCGTTGTTAGAAGAAGTCCGGGTTTGTTTAAAGGTTTTTAAATTTTGAGTCTCCATAAAAGTCCCACGAGAAGAACGGTAAAAACGGACCACCACGACAGAGCCGACTTATCGTGGCTACCCTACTACGCCAGGGGGGGCGGGTGTTCCCCCTGGGATGGCCGCTAGCAGGCTGGGCCAACTCCCCAGCCACCCGAAGGCGACCGACGCCGCGCGAGGCCCCGAACGGGGCGCCCCAACGCCGGTCCTTTGAGGTTTTTTACTGTGGTTGTCTCCACCGGGCCGGCCAATTAAGGCAAGCCCGCTCCCACGCTCGGAGGGGTCCTCTCGGACCCCCCAGCGCTAGCGTGTTAACCCTCCCCGACAGGCACGCCGACCCGCCGGTTTGGGGTGATTTTTTATAGAGGTTTTCTTCCTCGCAGTCCACTCTCAGTGAGCGGACCCCCGGCCTCCTCTCAATGAGGAGGTTACGGTGTACAAGGTGATTTTTTATAGAGGTTTTCTTCCTCGCAGTCCACTCTCAGTGAGTGGACCCCCGGCCTCCTCTCAATGAGGAGGTTACGGTGTGCCGCTTTTGGTCCGCGCCGGCCGAAGCCGGTACCTCCCATATCTGGGAGGCGTTCCCCTATCCGCCGCCGGGGGACGCGTCCGATAGCTGAGCGGAATCGGCCGACTCGAGGTGCAATGAGCCGACCAACAGCCACGGAAACCTAACCTAACCTTTTTTTTTTTTTTTTTTTTTTTTTTTTTTTTTTTTTTTTTTTGGTCACCCAGGAGAAATGCGTTACGCATACCCATCCGTCTGTAAACGGATGGGTTATGTCGGACTCCCCCCCGCAGAAGGCGGGGGTATACCGACTAAAACTCCTGGGGACTCTCCCTCATCGTCCATAGTGGGAGAGGTCGTGGGGTGAGGTACGAAACCTGGCACCACGACCCCTCCCGGACGGAAGCCCGCCTACACGGCGGGCACGGCGCTTCTCCCCCCGGGGTCAGGGGGAGGGAGTGGGGACAGCCGGGAGAGCTGTGCCGTCCCCACCAGGCGTAGGAGGAGGTCCGTGCAATGCCGGTGGCGGGGTTACAGCCCCACGCACCAGCGGACCTGCTCCTCGCAGGGGAAGGAGACGCAAGTATTCGCGTCGTCTCCTCCCTCTACGTGCCTTGCGAAGCGCGGGGGCGAGAGGATCCGACTCTCGCTCGCGCTCCGCCGCCTCCTTCGCTGCCATCACGTGCTCGCAAAAGGCAGCGAAAGCCTTCCAGGCCTCGTCACTTGCTAGTATAGCTCTCGCTATACTAGCCAGTGAGAGGTCCTGGCCGACCTTCGCCACCAATGCATGACGCTGCGGTGCCCACGGCGCACATACCGCTAAGGTATGTTGCGCCGTGTCCACCGCATCGCCGCACGCGTGGCACGAAGGTGTCTCCTCCCGATGGATCTTATGCAGGTAATAACCGAAGCAGCCGTGCCCGGTCATTACCTGCGCCATCCGGAAGGAGACGACACCGTGGGCACGCTCAAGCCACCGGTCCATGACCGGGGCGAGCGCGTCGAGGGTTCTGCGGCCGTAACGGGTGAGGACGAGGTGCTCCGACCATCGCCTCAGGAGGACCTGTCGGGCCTCCTTCCGTACGGCCTCCCGCTCGACGGGGCAAAAGGACTCCCCTTTTGCCCTTTTCTCCGCCGCGAAATCATATACGGCGGAGAGCACCACGGCGTCTGACTCCCATGGAGGGGTCTCAGCGAGCAAGCAGGCCACGTCGAAACTTACCGTTTGGTAAGTTCGAGCGACCCGCTGCGCTATCACCCGCTGAGGCCCCCGCAAGAAGGGAAGATTTTCCCCCCTTGCTAGGGAGTCGGCCCAGATTGGCGCCCCGTAGAGCGCCATACTCCGCAGGATGCCGGCATAGAGTCGCCGGCACCGGGACCCTGGGCCACCCAGGTTGGGCAGCAGCCACGACAGCGTGTCCGCTGCCCTGAGGAGCCGCGGTGACATCCTGCTAAAATGCAGGCCAAAATGCCACCGCGGATCCAGGGTGAGGCCGAGATAGCGCATCTCGGCCTTCACCGCAACCTGGACCCCTCCGACAGTTACGTGCCTGCCAGAGGGGAACCTCTCGTGGGAAGACCGAGGAAAATATATTACCTCGGTCTTCTCCACCGACACCTCTAGCCCGAGGCGCCGCACCCTGCTGACGACTAGGTCCGCGGCGCGCGACGCATTAACTGCAGCGCCGCGCTTACCGTCGAATTCCTTCCCCCGGGCAGTGATGAGCGTGTCATCTGCATAGCAGATGACTAACCTGCCCCGGGGGAGGGTGCCGCGTAGGACCCAGTCGTAACCGATGTTCCATAGGAGGGGTCCGAGAACTGACCCCTGTGGAACACCGGTCTCTACTGTGCGACGCCTGAGGGTGCCGCTCCTGTCCACGTAGACCACCTCTCTCTCTTGTAAATAATCCTCGATGAGGTCTGCAAGATAGGAAGGCACTCCGAAAAAGCGGAGTGCCTCCAAAATCGTCGAATGGGGAAGAGAGTTGAACGCGTTTTTTATATCTAACGATACTGCGACAACTCCCTTCCCCTCCAGCGCGGCCTCCTCCGTTTCTCTGACGGAGGCGTTTCAGGGCGTCAATCGTGGACCGACCCGCCCTGAAACCGTACTGGGCCCCTGAAAGATCGGGCCCAGTGCCTTCAAGGTGTGCGACGAGGCGGGAAGCTATTATGCGCTCGAAGAGCTTCCCCACCTCGTCAAGGAGGACAATTGGCCTGTAGGCCGACGGAGAGTCCGCCGGCCTGCCCTCCTTATGAAGCAGGACCAAGAGGCCCTGCTTCCACACCTTCGGGAACCTCCCGACCGTTAGGCAACGGTCGAAGAGGTCCCTCACACGGCCCTCCATCTCACTAAGAGAGAGGGCCACTACCCGCGCTGGGATGCCGTCTGGGCCAGGGGCGGTTTTCTTGGCGCGGAGCCGGAGCTCCGCCGCGCCGAACTCCTCCGTGGTGATTGGTGGAGCATCGCTCACCACGGAGACCGCCCCTTCCGGCGGAGGACATCCTGGGAGGGGTGTATTCGGTGCGGACTGGGAATAGCGTCCGCACCACCCTCTCCAGGAGCTCGGGCTGGAGGGTCTCGGTGACCGGGGGGCCGATGGGGCGCAATTTACTGCGCGCCGCCTTGTACGGCCGCCCCCATGGGTCCCGATCCAGACCCTCCAGCATCTCCGCCCTGGCGGCGTCCTTGGCCCTGCCGATGGCATGCTTCAGGGACCCCCGCGCCTCCTTGAAGACTTCATAGAGGCGCTCTTCATTCTCGGGGTCCCTGCGCCGACGCCGCCTTGCCCTTTGAAGGGCCCTCCTGGCCCTCCGGCAGGTGGCCGACAGACTCTCTATTTCTGCCGACCACCAATACACCGCGTGACGCGGACCCGGGCGGCGTGACCGAGGCATGCTGGCGTCGCATACCTCGGTCAGGGACCTGCGGAGCGCTTTCTGCCGTCAGGTCCACATCGTCTTCGTCCAGGACTGGGAAGAACCAGTCCTGGACGAACGCCGCTTCTTTGGCCTTCTCCCTATCCAATTTCGTCAGCGCCCAGCGCGGGAAGGGAGAAGGCCTATTCGGGGGATTCCGCGACCCCGGAGCGCTTCCGACCACGTAACGAATGTAGCGGTGGTCGGACAGCGACTCCGTGTCGTCCACCCTCCATCCGACGGTGCGCACGGCTATGGCTGGGGTGGCGAACGTCACGTCCACCACCGAACCGCCGTTCCGCCGCACGCACGTATGGGTCGAGCCAGAGTTTAGAAGGGTGAGACCGCACGCCACGGCCCACCCTTGAAGCGCTCGACCCTTCTGGTCGGTAGCCGGGTTCCCCCACGCGGTAGATTTCGCGTTGAGGTCCCCGGCGAGGAGGATGGGGCGCGGCGCCAAGCGGCCCAAAGCCGCGCCCAGGGTGTGAAGGAACCCCTCGAATTCGGCGAAGGGCCGCGATGGCGAGAAATAAGTCGCCACCACGGCCAAGTCAGTCCCAGCCGGCGACTACAAAACCTGACCCCCTCTCCACGAATGAGAGGGGGGGAAAAGGTGAAGAGGGCCGCCGGAAAATGGCGGCCACGCCATCGGGTGTCGCCGACCCAACTATCAGGAATGTAGTAGGGCTCGGCGACTACCGCCAAATCTACCTGCCACTCGGCCAGACGCTGATAAAACAGGTCTTGGGCCGAGCGGCAGTTATTCAAGTTCACTTGGAGGAGGGTGCGTTGTCCGGCTTCTGCCATTATTCGGACATTGCACCCTCCTCCTCGACCTGCGCTGCTGGGGGAGCCCCAGAGGCGGCCGCGGCAGCCGGTTTCTCGGCCGGCGGCTGCTTCCCTTTCTTGGGGGGAGGACGACAGCTCCTCCCCCTCATGATGTGGTCCGCTGGCCGGCCTGAAGCGGCACAAACGGCACAGCGGGGCGACTTCTCCTTGCAGTCCCTAGACTGGTGCCCCTCGCGTCCGCAGCGGTAGCATAAATTGCTGCGGACGGTTTCCGAGGGGCATAGGGCCGCAGTGTGCCCAGTGCATAGGCACTTGTGGCACCGGAGGGGTTCGTCCTCCAGTGCCTTTACGCTGGCGGCGCTCCAGCCGACCAGGAGCCGGCCAGCCTTGATGACTGCCTTCGCGGCGGTGGTGGGAAGCCTGACCCGTACTTGGCCCAGGCCCCATCGGCCGCGGCGAACCTCGCCGGCTCTGACGGTCGACGGCTCGCAGCCGCCGACCTCCGCCACCCTCTCTATGACATCCTCCTTGGTGACAGAGTCATCGAGCTCTGTCACTAGGAGGGTGGCGCACTTCACAGGGCGGCTCACATGTGCCGAACCTGCCACCGCCTCACGAATTTTTGCCGCGAGGGCGTCCGCTGCTGGGCCGCTTGTGGCCCCGGGGAGCTCAAATTTGCGAGCTCCCGTCATCGTGTGCCTACACTTGAGTGGCAGGCCCAAGGACTTTGCGTCCCCGATAGCCTGCCGCGCCTTGATGAGGAGAGACGAATATGTCTCTCCTTTCTTTTCCGCCTCGGCCGTCAGGGTGATGACGACGGCCGAGGATTTGGGCGTCGCCAGGGCGCGTGCCACCTTCTGGGCAGGGGAAGAAGAGGCCGCATTCTTCTTCTTTCTATTTCTCTTAGACCTCTTCCCGCCGGTCAGCCCAACCTGATCAGAAGGAGGGGACGTTTTGGAGGCGGCAGCGGACGCCGCTACCTGTTTGGCCTTCTTGTTTTTCGCCTTGCGTTCCACTGTTTTCCACCCTTCATTGGCGGGCGTAGTCGCCGGTAGAAAGGTGTCATCCGCCCACGAGGTGGAGGCCACTGGCTGCACGACTGGCAGGCGGGTGGGCTGAGTGGCCGGAGCATGCACTGTCACTCCAGTTGCAGCGACCGAAGCGAAACTCTTGGAGCGAGTGACGGGACCGGGGGTGGAGGTAACCGCGGCCTTTGCCGTGGTCTTCCCCTTGCCTTTCCCCTTGAGAGATGGAGGGGGGGGAGGAGGTGGGGGCGCTGCAGTCTCCAAGGGGGGAGGTGCGGTCCGTTTCCTATCCGCCGCGAGAGGGGGACGAAGTCTCTGCTCCGGGAGGAGCCGACCCTCTAGCCCTGCGAGGCAAGCGCGTACAAAGTTGCGCTGTTGCGCACGCTCCTCGAGCAGGGTCTTCCGCAGCCATTCTTCGACCATGGAGGCCACGCGCGTCTCCATGGCTGCCTCGTCGTCTTTTGACCCTGCCGCTTTCGGAGCCGTTTGCCGAGCAGAACGGCGGGGTGTTGCCTCTGGAGGGCCTGCCGATACAGGAGCGGCGGTCGGGGGGGCCCGTCCCCCTCTGAGCGCCTGGAGTTCGCTCCTGACCGCCTCCAGCTCGGCAGACAGTCGCGTCACTGTCGCCTGTAGAGCAACCGTCTCTTGAGTGGCCGAGCGCTTCGCCATCTCGGCCGTGATCGCCAGGAGCGAGCATGTCCTGTCCTTAAGGGTCTTTTGGAGTGTACCCTTAAGGTTTTGCGACTTTGCAGTCACTCCCAGGATCTGGGAGGCGTCCTCATTGGCGGACTGCTCCAAGTCCGCCACTGACATGTCGCTGTAATTCAGGACTGGAGCTACGCCGTAGCCATATTGTGCACGGCACTCCTGCGTTCGTCGCTCCTGCTCCTGAATGTCCTTCTCGTATTGGGCCTTCACATGTATTTTTAAGGCCTCTGCCGCAGCCAGCCTCGACTCAGCCAGGGCTATGTACTGGCCAGATGTGGCCGGCCTGCCCGGACCCGCACGCTTTTTGCGCACCGACCTTTTGCTGCAGTCCGAGCCAGAGTCCTCCGACTTGGACAGATCGGTCTGCGCCGCGCGTTTGAAGGCACGCGTCTTCATGTACCGCTCCCGGGTGGAAACGGACGCGTCACTGATAATGGAATCAGTGTCGGACCCTTTCAGCGTCTCTGCCTCAGAGTCCTCCACTTCTAGCACGTCCGGGCGGAAGAACAGACTCCCGCCCGGGGTAGTTTTTCCTGCTGGACCAGCTGGTGCAGCCAACTTAAGCTTCTGGCCCATGGAGGGCACAGCCTTCTGTAGTATGACACTGCAGGGAGTGCAGTCTACTGCCACTTTCGTTTTGGGACCATCCGAGGTGCAATCGATGGTCTCATCCTTGTTCGCCATGCCAGGTTCGTTCGTGGTGGTGCCGACCTTCGGGGCCGCCGCCTCCACGTCCAGTTCAACAATCGCCGAATCATTTGATACAAGATCGAAGTCCATGTTGGAGTTCGCCAGGTCGTCGTTAAAAAGAGATTTTTGGGGTTTTTGAGGTTTTATTTTTAGAGATTCCATAAGATTCCCACGAACATAACGGTTATTCGGACCACCGGGACAGAGCCGAATATCCCGGCTACCCTACTTACACCGGGGGAGGCGGGTGTTCCCCCCGGGATGGCCGCTAACAGGCTGGGCCAACTCCCCAGCCACCCGAAGGCGACCGACGCCGCGCGAGGCCCCGAACGGGGCGCCCCAACGCCGGTCCTTTAAGGTTTTTTAATGTGGTTGTCTCCACCGGGCCGGCCAATTAAGGCAAGCCCGCTCCCACGCCAGAGAGGTCCTCTCGGACCCCCCAGCGCTAGCGCGTTAACCCTCCCCGGCAGGCACGCCGACCCGCCGGTTTGGGGTGATTTTTTATAGAGGTTTTCTTCCTCGCAGTCCACTCTCAGTGAGCGGACCCCCGGCCTCCTCTCAATGAGGAGGTTACGGTGTACAAGGTGATTTTTTATAGAGGTTTTCTTCCTCGCAGTCCACTCTCAGTGAGTGGACCCCCGGCCTCCTCTCAATGAGGAGGTTACGGTGTGCCGCTTTTGGTCCGCGCCGGCCGAAGCCGGTACCTCCCATATCTGGGAGGCGTTCCCCTATCCGCCGCCGGGGGACGCGTCCGATAGCTGAGCGGAATCGGCCGACTCGAGGTGCAATGAGCCGACCAACAGCCACGGAAACCTAACCTAACCTTTTTTTTTTTTTTTTTTTGTTGACCCGGTGGAAATGCCGCCGGCTCACTGACAGGAGCCGACGTCGGCGCCGGTTGGTCGGCGCCGCCTTATGCACACCCGGCCGCTGGAGAGTCGGCCGGGTAGTGTGGGGCTCTCCCCTGGATTAGGCCTCTGCTAATCAGAGGCCGTCCAAGGGCATACCCACTAAAACCACCGGGGCTTTTCCCATTCAACGCCCGGTAAGTCGGGACGGAACGCGGGATTACCACCAGGCTGCCACCGCGAACCGTCCTGGGCGAAGAGGCTCGCCAACACGGCCTCCTTCCGAACACCGGTCCTTAGGACCCAGGGCCTCTCCCACGGCCCACCAACTCCACCCCCCGAATGGCATCCACACTGCTGGCTGCAGTGCAGAATACCACCGGGAGGAGAACTGCAGGTACCCCTCCCCACCCATACACTGCTGGCTGCAGTGCAGAGTGGGTTGGGGAAACAAAACCTGCAGGCTTCAAAACGAAGCCGCCGCAAGTCCCAACTCCGCTGGATGCAGAGCCAGGAAGATTGGCAACGCCGGACTGCCGCCGAGCCACTCTGGCTGAGAGACCCGACGCAGAACCTCCAAAAACTCGGCCCTTCGGCCGCCGAGCCCGCAGGCTCTCCACCCAGGAAGGGGTGGCACAAGACAAAGCGTGACCAGAGTGGGAGGGCTGGACTGGGCACTGAAGCCCTCAGTCGTCCGACATCCCCCCAACTGCCACTGGTCCTGCACCACCTTAAGTGCGCGGACAAATTGGGCACAACCACTTTCGTGGACAGTGCCGAGGGCCTCCACCGGTCAGAGACGGCATGTCCAGGAGGATAACAAGGGACAGGGTTCACCCCCAGCGCACTAGGCGTGAACCCTGCCGTCCGACCCCGGCCGATGGGACGTGGGAGTCCCCGGGATTTACGTCCGAAGACTACACACTTCTCAACTCCCGCCGGCCAGTTAAGGCAAGCGGGAGGAGCAGGGCCCTTAACGGCTCAGCCCATCCGGATAACCGCCGGATGAGAGACCCAGGTCCGCGCACAACCAACCAAAAAACTCCGGGGGTGGCAGAACACCCCCCACCAAACGCCTCGCTCCATAAAAGAGCGGTCCACTCGAAGACCTAGACCGAGCCCGGCCTAGGTCCGTAGGGGGGGTTACGAACCCTAACCCCCCCTCCATGTGTGCAGCCGTCGGCCGTCGGGTAGCAATATGGCGAGCGCACCATATTACCTACCCCGCCCGTTGCCCAGGGACGCCAGGACCCCCTTCGGTAGCAGCTCCAAACAGAGCAAAAATACTACCGAAGGGGCCACACGAGGAGGCCGCCGCACCGTAGTCCCCCACCTTTTTTTTTTTTTTTTTTGGTCCCCCAGGAGAAATGCGTTACGCATACCCATCCGTCTGTAAACGGATGGGTTATGTCGGACTCCCCCCCGCAGAAGGCGGGGGTATACCGACTAAAACTCCTGGGGCTCTCCCTCATCGTCCATAGTGGGAGAGGTCGTGGGGTGAGGTACGAAACCTGGCACCACGACCCCTCCCGGACGGAAGCCCGCCTACACGGCGGGCACGGCGCTTCCTCCCCCGGGTCGGGGGAGGGAGTGGGGACAGCCGAGAGAGCTGTGCCGTCCCCACCAGGCGTAGGAGGAGGTCCGTGCAATGCCGGTGGTGGGGTTACAGCCCCACGCACCAGCGGACCTGCTCCTCGCAGGGGAAGGAGACGCAAGTATTCGCGTCGTCTCCTCCCTCTACGTGCCTTGCGAAGCGCGGGGGCGAGAGGATCCGCCTCTCGCTCGCGCTCCGCCGCCTCCTTCGCTGCCATCACGTGCTCGCAAAAGGCAGCGAAAGCCTTCCAGGCCTCGTCACTCACTAGTATAGCTCTCGCTATACTAGCCAGTGAGAGGTCCTGGCCGACCTTCGCCACCAATGCATCACGTTGCGGTGCCCACGGCGCACATACCGCTAGGGTATGTTGCGCCGTGTCCACCGCATCGCCGCACGCGTGGCACGAAGGTGTCTCCTCCCGATGGATCTTATGCAGGTAATAACCGAAGCAAGCCGTGCCGGTCATTACCTGCGCCATCCGGAAGGAGACGACACCGTGGGCACGCTCCAGCCACCGGTCCATGACCGGGGCGAGCGCGTCGAGGGTTCTGCGGCCGTAACGGGTGAGGACGAGGTGCTCAGACCATCGCCTCAGGAGGACCTGTCGGGCCTCCTTCCGCTACGGCCTCCCGCTCGACGGGGCAAAAGGACTCCCCTTTTGCCCTTTTCTCCGCCGCGAAATCATACACGGCGGAGAGCACCACGGCGTCCTGACTCCCATGGGGGAGTCTCAGCGAGCAAAGCAGGCCACAGTCGAAGCTTACCGTGCAGTAAGTTCGAGCGACCCGCTTGCGCTACCACCCGCTGAGGCCCCCGCAAGAAGGGAAGATTTTCCCCCCTTGCTAGGGAGTCGGACCAGACTGGCGCCCGTAGAGCGCCATACTCCGCAGGATGCCGGCATAGAGTCGCCGGCACCTGGAGCCCTGGTCCCCCAGGTTGGGCAGCAGCCACGAAGAGTGTGTCTGCTGCCTTGAGGAGCCGCGGTGACATCCTGCTAAAATGCAGGCCAAAATGGCCACCGCGGATCCAGGGTGAGGCCGAGATAGCGCATCTCGGCCTTCACTCGCAACCTGGGTCCCTCCGACAGTTATGTTTCTGCCGGAGGGCAAGCCTTTCTCTAAACTTGGGGGAAATAAATTGCCCGTCCATCCCTTCTCTAAAGGCCACTTCTAGGTCCGAGGGCGTCGCACTCTCCTATATTACAAGGTCCGCCGCTTGCTGCCACGCCCTGGCCTGCAGCACCGCGCGGCCCGTCAAATGTCTTCCCCCGGGCCAGTTATGAGGCGTGTTCATCTGCAGTAGGCAGATGACATTTTCTGGTCCGGGGGAGGCTGCCGCGCAGGGCCCAGTCTTTCCTAAGTTCCACAGGAGCGGGACCTAACACGACCCCTGTTGGAACTCCCATTTCATCAACCAACGTACTGTAA
>CM032467.1:28127378-28147361 GCA_019059595.1 Marasmia exigua | reverse complement strand
TAATTCTTCACTGCGAAGATTGAAAACAATAACTTAGTATATAATAAACCTGTAAATAAATTTCAATCTTGCAAGTTCAACTCTGTTTGAGCTCGTACTGCGCTGAGTACCTACACTACTTATGTTGAAGCCCGCAACATCAAATATATTTACTTACTATCATGTGACCCGTTTGGTCGCCTCTAGCATAAACAAAAATCAAAATATAAATATAAAGGCAATTCAGTACCTTCATCAGAATTATTCATTATGCGTGGGTATGTGGGCTGGGACTTGTAAAAATATAGACGTGATATGATCGGCAACTAAGTCTTTAATCAAATTAAATCAGGATAGGAACACTTCTTCACGATTTCACAATGATTCAAGTCGATTTAAATGGGACGTCGGCGATCCGTCGATGACGTGCAACCTCCGTCGCGCTTGTTCAAAAAGTGCGCCAACGGCGACTGCCCGTTTGACGTTTCACCAGAGTGACAATTATAGTTCACTCTCGTCCAGAAATCGATGGTTGTAACGCAGCCTGCAGGGGCTTCGTTATACTACATAACTACTCATAAAGAAAGTTACCTTTGGTGTTAACTATAGAGCTTCGTTTTCCGTTTGCTATAGAGCTTGTATATCATTCTATGATTATGTCTTGTATTAGCATTACTCTTATATGTGTTATTTTAATGTTCCTTGTACATTTTTATCTGTAAATAAATTTAAAGTTATTGTTGTAAATATTTAGATTGTCTATCTGACATTGTCCGACAGCTGACGTTGTCTAACTGTTTTTATTTTTCTATCGTATTGTCTATTCAAATTTAACTATGGAGTTTAGCTATGTTTCGAGAATATTCTATATTGTATGAATTTTAAAATTTAAATGTTGTAGAATAGAATGCGCATGGGCAATATAAAAGGACGCACATGGGCAGGACCACCAGTCTACCACCAGCTCTGAAGAAGCTCAGAACCTCAAGCTATAACAGTGCCAGTATACGTTTACTCGTAGAGTAACGGTGCCGGGGCACGAAGGGTGTTGCCTCCCTGCACCTACGCGCGTCTACCTTCATTCGTGCGCGTATCCGCGTCGCGCCTACCCGCGGCCGGCTTGCGGCGTGCGCGTATCTGCGTCGTGCGCCCCATTTGCTGCCTCCTGCGCTCGGCGGAGCCCTACCGCCCGCCTCTTGCGACGCTGGATCCTACCGGCGCGCTGCCTGCGCTCTCCCTGTGTTACCGCCCTACCACGGTTGCCCATCTTGAACTTTTACCTTGTATATATATTTAGTGTAGTGTACCGGTGTAAATAGCTAGTTTTAAGTTAGTTTTAAGTTAGATTTAAGATTTTTGGACGAGCCATCATTGTACATACCTCTTATAATTATAGCCCTCTTCCCTCTATTCTTATCTTTTCTTCTTCCCCCTACCTTTTAGCTCCGTAACCCTCCGTTACGTGACAGTTTGGCGCCCAACTCTATAGAATCCCTCCCTGTTCTCAAAATTCTAAAATAAACTTGCACAAGTTTCTGTATATAACATACCTTTTGGCTCCCTATTAGACGTCTCTTACTTCTTAGATATTTCTTTCCCCTATTCTTCCTCTATTTTTCTCACTAAAATAAAGTAAATAAAATAAAAACTATTGTAAATATTTTATTGCTTTAAAATTACAAATATCTTAGAAATGGCTCGTCTTATAAACTTTAATTTACTTAATAAGGCGGAACTTGAATACGAACTTATAATTAGGAACGAAACTCCTGCGGATAATCTTGTATCGCTTAGAAAACAAATTGTTTTATTGCTTCGTAATTTTCCTACGGAGGACATTATTGATTCTCCCGTTCCTCTGAGTGACGATTTGTCACAAGCTTCTTCTACAATCTTATATTTATCTTCGATGTTGGACCGATACGAATCGGGTAATCTGAAATTATTTAAGAAAATTGAAACTTATATAAATCACTTATTTTATCGACTTGACAGAATTGACACTGATGTAAGTGACAGCGACTCAAACCTTATAGAACTCTATGACGACTTAAAAAAGAAGTTTACTCTTTTGACTGAACGTTTTGACGCTTTTTCAAAACCAGCTGAGACTTCACAGGTACAAACCTCTTTGGACTCACCTTTGCCGATTTCTCAACCTAACTGTATGCCACCTTTTCATAATTTTCTCTTACCAAATTATCTAAATGAGCTAAAAAAAATTACTTTTGATGGGACAACTTGTCCTAGAGCTTTTCTATCGAAAATTGATGAATTTTTACTTACGAACAAACTTGATAAGCAAATACTTATAAGCTCGGCCTTCAACATTTTTGAGGACGATGCTTCTTATTGGTTTAAATTCCAACTAAGTTGTGACCCTTCGTTAACTTGGGATCGCGTTTCCGAGTTGTTAATTAAGGACTTTGGCCATTCTGATTATGACCATAAACTACTGCAGGCAATAAAATCTCGTACTCAGGGTAAATCTGAGTCTATTATGGTTTATATTCCGAAAATGTTTGAAATGTTTTCGAGACTAAGCGAGAAATTACCTGAGCAGGAGAAACTGCAAATACTTCTACGTAACATCCGTCCTTGTTATACTTCTTTTGTTGCTCTTAATAAAGTTGATTCTATTGGCTCTTTAATTTCTGTATGTCAACAATTTGAGCGCTGTATTGACCGCGACAATAATTTTAAAGAACCTGAAATGAATACTCTTATTCCTGAATTATCCTATAAACCTAAACACGATTCTACACTTTTACCGAACACTAAACCTAATGTTACACATACTTTTCACTCTAAACATTCTTTCACTCCTTATTATGATTCTCATAAATCTAATAGCTTTAAGCCTTTTCGTACGAACTTTTCTTCGCAGAATAAAAATTCTGCACATGCGATATCTGAAAATGCTCCCAAGTTTCAGGCGCATTTGTTTTGCGTTCGATGTCGAATAAATGGTCATTCTTTGAATTCTTGCACTAAACCAAGATTCTTAGTCTGTTTTAAATGTGGTTTGAAAGACTTTAGAGCTTCGGATTGCCCGAAATGTAAAGCTGACAAGCCTCAACCTTCTTCATCCTCTAACTCAAAAAACTAACATATGACTTGGTTAAACGAAAAGAAAATTTTGATGTTGATGACTGGCATAATTGGTTAATTAAGAACTTTTTCGCAAGTTATGGAACTTCTTCGGTTTATTACGACAACGAAAGAGATTTTAACCGTCCTTTTATTAACGTTTCTATTTCAAATGTTGAGTTTACGGCGTTACTTGATAGCGGTAGTTCAATGTCTATTTTAGGTAATAACTCGCACTTTAAAATTTTGGAACTGGGCTTTTCGTTATCCAAGTCTGATTATATTACGGTTAGCACTGCTAGTAAGCATCGTGTTAAATCTTTAGGATTTTTTATTCTTCCTTTTACCTTTAACGACCAAACTAGACTTATTAAAACATATGTTATTCCTGAAATATACCCGTCTTTGATACTTGGTGTTGACTTTTGGAGGGAATTTAATTTGGTTCCCAAACTTTTATCGTGTGCCTTCCATAATTTCCTTGGACGTTATAGAATTCCGCATATATCTTACACTCCTCACTATTGTCCTCAGGTCAATACTACAGAACGCTACAATAAAACAATTATTACCGCACTAGCTTCACTGGTCGGTGAAGACCATAGGTCTTGGGACCTTCACCTATCTAAGATTCAGTTTGCAATGAATAACTCTGTAAATGGAGTAACTGGATTTACTCCTGCATTTTAAGTATTTGGTCGTGAACTCATTACTTGTGGTTCTATTTATTCTCAGGGTTACGACTTAGAAGAAATTACCTTTTTACCTCGTGATTTATATGCTAGAAATATTGGCCTTCTATCGTCAATTTTTGATAGAGTTCAGGTTGCACTGCACATATCTCATGTAAAGAATTCTAACCGTTACAATTTAAGGCACTCTTTTAAAGAATTCAATGTTGGAGATATAGTGTGGCGTAAAGACTACTCTTTAAGCAATGCTGGTGCATATTTTAGCGCAAAATTAGCACCTAGATATGTTAAATGCAAAGTCGTTGAGAAATTGTCACCTCTTGTATACATTCTTGAGGACTGCAACGGTTGCCGCGGTAAATGGCATGTAAAAGACTTTAAGAAGTGACTACCTTACTGTTTGACTTTACTAGTATTATATGTATTTATTTGCACACACATTAGACTGATTTTTGGCTACTTCAGTCTGATATTTTTTATATATACTTAGCGACTAATCTCGTCTCTCTTTACTTATAGGATTCTCTCTTATAGTACCTACTTACTTGCTTAACGTTTTCTTTTAAAAGGCGCTTCTTGACCTTTTAATTCTAAACTTTAGGGCTCTCTTTTGCCTTATCTACTTACTACTTAGCGCTTCTTTGACTACAGAGGCGTTTCTTTTAAAGGTAAATTCAACCTTTAAAATTTGTGTCCTTTGATAGGGAATACCTGAGAGAGACTAGATTGTCGGCTATGGTCATCGACACTAATGGGTTTTAAGAAACGGAGCGGCTGACAACTCCCTAAATAAGCCTAAAGTCATTCTTATAGGGTACTTCCTATGGAGTTTGCGTCATTGATAGTGAACCCTACTCCTCTTTGCGATTGGTTCGTATGTTAGAGTGATTGTTAGAGTGACTGGATTTGAATTGTTTTTGGATTGTGGTATGGTATGTTTAAGTGAAGGTTGACTGGTTAGACTGATAGTAAGGATAGTATTCTCTTAACCTTATAATCAAAATTTTCTCTGAGTCGAAAATTTTTCTGGGGTCGTGGGAGAAATGTAACGCAGCCTGCAGGGGCTTCGTTATACTACATAACTACTCATAAAGAAAGTTACCTTTGGTGTTAACTATAGAGCTTCGTTTTCCGTTTGCTATAGAGCTTGTATATCATTCTATGATTATGTCTTGTATTAGCATTACTCTTATATGTGTTATTTTAATGTTCCTTGTACATTTTTATCTGTAAATAAATTTAAAGTTATTGTTGTAAATATTTAGATTGTCTATCTGACATTGTCCGACAGCTGACGTTGTCTAACTGTTTTTATTTTTCTATCGTATTGTCTATTCAAATTTAACTATGGAGTTTAGCTATGTTTCGAGAATATTCTATATTGTATGAATTTTAAAATTTAAATGTTGTAGAATAGAATGCGCATGGGCAATATAAAAGGACGCACATGGGCAGGACCACCAGTCTACCACCAGCTCTGAAGAAGCTCAGAACCTCAAGCTATAACAGTGCCAGTATACGTTTACTCGTAGAGTAACGGTGCCGGGGCACGAAGGGTGTTGCCTCCCTGCACCTACGCGCGTCTACCTTCATTCGTGCGCGTATCCGCGTCGCGCCTACCCGCGGCCGGCTTGCGGCGTGCGCGTATCTGCGTCGCGCGCCCCATTTGCTGCCTCCTGCGCTCGGCGGAGCCCTACCGCCCGCCTCTTGCGACGCTGGATCCTACCGGCGCGCTGCCTGCGCTCTCCCTGTGTTACCGCCCTACCACGGTTGCCCATCTTGAACTTTTACCTTGTATATATATTTAGTGTAGTGTACCGGTGTAAATAGCTAGTTTTAAGTTAGTTTTAAGTTAGATTTAAGATTTTTGGACGAGCCATCATTGTACATACCTCTTATAATTATAGCCCTCTTCCCTCTATTCTTATCTTTTCTTCTTCCCCCTACCTTTTAGCTCCGTAACCCTCCGTTACGTGACATGGTGCTAAATTAAATTCTAGACGGCGGCACCGATGCGCCGTCACGGCCGGACTGACAATCGCCCGTCCTCGGGCGTACAGAAACACCTGCGAAAGAATCACATATTACCAACGCTCGTCCAACCTGACATCAATTACATCTTTACACACTAGCATCCGACTTGAAACTATCGTTGTTTTAACCAGGCATGCAACTCACAATTTTAACTTAGACAATGCGTCCTTTCGACCACCTCACCGTGGACCGAACAACATCGTAATCTCAATCAGAACATCAGTACCTAAGTTGGACCGGACAAATGCGTCCTTTCGACCAGCATGAGGACAGCGTGGACCGGACAACATCGTCCATTCGACCAACCTCACAACTCAAAATTAATCTCCAAGAATGCGTCCTTTCGACCACCTCACCGTGGACCGGACAACATCATAATCTCAATCAGCATACCAGTACCAATGTTGGACCGGAAAAATGCGTCCCTTCGACCAGCATGATGAATGCATGGACCGGACAACATCGTCCATTCGACCAACTTCACAACACACAATTAATCTCGACAAATGCGTCCTTTCGACCACCTCACCGGGAGGACCGGACAATATTGTCTTATCAACCAGACACTTAACTATCAGTAATGGCCCGGACAAATGCGTCCTTTCGACCAGCTCAGTAAGAGCGTGGACCGGACAACACCGTCCCTTCGACCACCTGTCCACTACCAACTCCATGCTCCATACACACAACTTCAACCTACCTGTTTTTAAGATCTATGAACATCAACTTCAACATCAAATCTTATTCCGTCAATACGATTATTGTCCTCAGAATCAGCGGTCAAAGTTTCAGACCCAACAGACATTGTATCAGAATCTTGAATGGGTAATGTGTCCAAGTCATGGATAGATGCAGCGTCAACGTTCTGAACAGGTGCTATTTCTGCGTCTTCGTACTGCCTTATCTCTAAATCTTCCGCCGTCTTGGCCTCTTCCTCCACCTCACCGTGAACTCAGAATGCTCGTTGACACTTCGATTAAGCCCTCTCTACCCTCGGGTACCAAACGTAAATTTTCATGGGCATACTTAAAGACACGATTAGTGCCATCAAGACTCTTCAACTGGTATCGATCATTGTCAAGAACATTAGTAATAACGTATGGTCCTCTAAATTTCCTACTTAATTTGGTTTGATTTCGTTCAGAACTTCGAATAAAAACGAAATCACCTACAGCAAATGGTTTCACTGTGGCTCGTCCTTGATTGAAACGTATGGATTCAGAACTCGCTGCCTTTTCTATGTTATTAGAAGCGTCGTTACGTATTATCTCAAGGTCAAGACGATTAGTACTGGTTAAATCTGGGGATATTTTGGCCAGTCCTAATGACACTGATTTAGTCCCGAACATGAGTTCGGTAGGAGTATATTTAGTCACTGTGGATCTAGTGCTATTTAACGCTAGTTGGATATTACCTAGTTCGTCACGCCATGTTTTATTAGGGTCGTTTTCTACAATGGTCAGCAAGGCTTTAAGGGTCCTCATGACACGCTCTACTTGTCCATTTGCCCTACTTGAGCCCGTGGCAATAAAATGGAGATCGATGTTATGATCAGCACAAAAGTGTTTAAAGTCAGAACTAGCGTAACACCGGCCTTGATCCGCTATGATACGTTTTGGTGCTCCAAACAAACAAACCGCCTTTTTAAGGGCAGCTACCGCACTGGAAGCATTAAGGGAAGTTGTATGCTCAAGAAGAACATATTTTGTAAAACCGTCAATAATGACAGAGCAATATTCTTTTTGATCACTCTTTCCACTTAGCTTTCCTGTGAAATCTATGTGGAGAGTGTGCCATGGAATGGACACTTTGGGAATAGGGTGAAGGCGAATAGGTTGAGCGCCCGAAGGCCCTTTTGATGCTTTACACACTATACAAGACTCAACGAATCGTCTCACATGCTTCGACATATCTGGGAACCAGTATTGCTCATAAATTTTATCGAGCGTCTTATCACTCCCTAAGTGCTGGATTTCGGAATGAATATGATTGATAAGAGTCCAGATTAAGGAACGGGGCACTATGGGAAGCCATGTTGTAACTTTATTTCTAGTGATTTTCCTGTATAGAATCCCATCTCGTACATCATATGTCCCTGCCACAGATTCTGGGAGTTCAGAATTAAGACATTTTGCAACGAGGTCGGTAATCTCACTATCCCGTTTCTGTTCTACGGAAAGCCAACTTTCATGCAGTTCAACATAGTTTACTGTTTTAGAATTTAAAGCATTATAGCTTAATTTTGTTGAGTCTAGTCTCTGAGGTAGGGGATTACGTGAAAGGTAATCAGCATGTTCCATGACCCGACCTTCGCGATATACGATGTCAAAATCGTATGCTTGTAATATAGCCCACCAGCGGTGAACTCGAGGCGTTAGGTCAGTTTTTGACTTTGATGCCTTCAAGGAGTTACAGTCCGTGAATACAGTAAATTTTCGGCCGTATAAATAATGGCGGAAGTGCTCAACCCCACGAACAACTGCCAACGTCTCGAGCTCGTAAGAGTGATAGCGAGACTCTACTTCAGTTATACGCCGGCTGAAATAAGCAACGACATGAGGCATAGATTTATTCTTTTGAATGAGGATAGCCCCATATCCTTCAGCACTGGCATCGCAATGAAGCTCCACGGGTAGGTCTGGATTGAAAATCGTCAAAACAGGCTCTGATGTAAGAATGCCAATTATGGTTTGACGAATTTTCTCATGTGACTCCGTCCACTTAATATTATCCGGCCTTTTAATTTTGTGAGTGGATATAATGGTCCAATAATCTTTGTAAAGTTGGGTATAAACTTTCGAAAGTAAGACGCTAGACCAAGAAACTGCCTAACTTGAGTTGCTGTTCCAGGGGGAGGAGCGTTAGATAAAGCTTCGATCTTAAAAGAGTTTGGCCTAACTTCTCCTGACTCAATTTCGTAACCCAAATAATTGACTTTTCGTTTCAAAAATTTACATTTTTGTAATTTAAATGAGAAGCCCGCTTGAGAAAGAGCGTCTAGAATCTTCCAGTCGCCTTAAACCCTCATCTATATCAGAAGAGTGACAAAGAACATCGTCCATATACACCAATGGCTTCTGTTCAAGATGTTTTAGCGCATTGTTGATACACCTTTGATAAACTGACGGCGCATTGCGTAAACCGAAGGGCATGGTCACATATTCATATTGCCCCTCAGGTGTCACAAAGGCCGTCTTTTCAATTGAATCTGGATGGAGCAAGATTTGATGGAATCCAGCTGCCATATCTAACGAGGAGAAGAAAGAAGCCCCTGATAACTGATCTATCTGCTCATCGATAATTGGTAATGGATAATGTTCAGCGCGGGTATTTGAGTTGAGTTCGCGGTAATCCACCACCATACGATCTGTGCCGTCCTTTTTTTTTACGAGCAAAATTGGGCTTGCGAAAGGTGACGAACTCTCTCGAATGATACCCGCACTCAACAAATCTTGAACTTTTTCCCTCACTATCTTCTTCTCAGCAGGAGCTAATCTGTAGGGTGTTCTTTGTACAAGTTTATGGGGATCTATCAAGGTGATGACCATTTGTCCAGTCTTAACACGTTGCGTAGGGTTAGTACTTATAAAATGGTCAGCGTATTTATTGAGAATGCGTAAAAGCTCCAACTTATGTTCTCCGGATAAGTCAGTATCGATGATGGAGTCATCGATGTGGGAAACATTCTTTTCGCAGATATCTACCTCTTTTACCCTTGTTATGACTAGGCAATTATCATCTATCACGACTCGTCCACCAGTATCTATAATATCCCTACCTATTAAAAAAGGATCGGAAATACAATCGTCAGGGACAACATGAAACATAAGAGAAGTTGTATAATCTCCTATTTTAACAGTACTGTAAATCTGGGACATGCATTCTACTTCCCCACTGCCTATCCCCTTTAAATACACAAGTCCATGACGTTCGGTACCCGGAAGGTTCAAAGAAGTACTTAATTTAATCAATGAGCAATTCGAGCCGCTATCGAAAAGAAATGGAACTCTCTCAGCCGTTGATGTAAGCAGAGTCCCTCTTGAAGTCCCTCGTTCGCATAGGTTGACTTCCTTTGTTGTAGAACCGCCAGTTTTCCTATCAGGACACATCGTGGCTACGTGGCCTAGCTTTCCACAGACGTAACAGGTCACGTTGGATTTCATCTCTGTAGTTCGTGCAGGCAGGTCTACTCTATTCAGGCTGCTTGAATCCAGGCGGCGCCGATGACAGTTGGCTTGTCTATGTCCAGGTACGCTACAAAAATGACATTTTCCCATAAACCGTCCGTCTTCTAAGCGAGGTCGCTTAGGTTCGATGTCATGTCTATCACTGTTTTCCGACCGACGTTTCATAGAAATCCCACCAAGACAGCGAAATAATTGGGCTCTACTCGTTAGCACTTGAGCACTCAACTCTCGACGTAATAACCCGTCCTTTTGGCATAGGACAGAAATGACGAATCCGGTAGTTGCCTCTTCCGACATGTCAACGCTTGGAATTCTTTCGATTAAGTCCCATAAACGTATGGCTGATTCACTGGCTGTTTCCTTAGCCCCAATCTGAAAGCGTAGGATTTCGTCGAAATAATCTTGGAACAGTTTCGGTTTAGCAAACTTGGCCAGTAACGCTTCTTTTACTAAGTCCCACGACAGTCGATCCAAAGGCAGTTTGGTAAGACAGGTAGCAGCTCGTCCTTTTAGCGAGCTGGTCAAGGACATCAATAGCGAGACACCCTCCAAATTTTTGCTCTTAATTATTAGCTCCGAAACACGACACCAGCCCTCCACGTCGGCATCGGTGTCATCAGGATTAAAATGGATCAACTGCACTGCTGCGTTTGTTCCACTTGTGACACTTGGTTGCTGAGCCGCCACTAAACGGGATAGTAAAGTCTCCATGTTACTCAACAAACTGCTTCCGGTATCTTTGTCAGGAGGTTTTTCGTCCTTTTTCAGCTGCCCTTCGCATCCCACTTCTGATAAAGGCAATTCAGTACCTTCATCAGAATTATTCATTATGCGTGGGTATGTGGGCTGGGACTTGTAAAAATATAGACGTGATATGATCGGCAACTAAGTCTTTAATCAAATTAAATCAGGATAGGAACACTTCTTCACGATTTCACAATGATTCAAGTCGATTTAAATGGGACGTCGGCGATCCGTCGATGACGTGCAACCTCCGTCGCGCTCGTTCAAAAAGTGCGCCAACGGCGACTGCCCGTTTGACGTTTCACCAGAGTGACAATTATAGTTCACTCTCGTCCAGAAATCGTTGGTGCTAAATTAAATTCTAGACGGCGGCACCGATGCGCCGTCAAATAAATTGTATCATAAATCAGGCTATTGGCGCCACTACAATCCGAAAACAAATACTTGAGTAAAAAATAGTATCAACTGATTGTATCGCACTTAACGATCTGACATACTTTAATAAATGTAAAGTAGGCATTGCCGTTACAATGTTATTTAGTATTGTTTTTATTTTAAACTCCTCCCCCTCATCTTAGCGTGTAATTCCCGGTTGCGTCCAAAGCTGTCGCTCTGGAGCCCGAGCCACGCTTGGACCATATTTCAGGATTTGGGAAGTCTGTTTATTGTTAAATCCACGTAAGTATGTATACCTGTTTCGCGCGATCTATTTACTTACAACTGTATTTCCCGATGCTAGTATAAGTAAAGTATCAGCCTATATACTGCCCCACTGCAGGGCAAAGGCCTCCATCATAGAAATCAAGTCATCGCTACTATGGTGGGATTAGGCTTAATCACCACGCTTGCTTAATGTGGATTGGTGATCACGTTCCCGAGTTATGTTCAAAAAATTCGAAATATACCTATGCTCGACCCGGGAATCAAACGTCTTGGGTTTGATTCCCGGGTCTAGCAAAGGTATGTTTCGAATTTTTCGAGAGATCACGGCCAGGTACTTAAACCACTACAGCAACGGGGCGATTATATTAGCGACCAATGCTAGTAAAGGGAAATTATAGTTGATATTTGTTATAGCAATCTTTTGCAATTTATTCTTAAGGTAACGGGTAGGGCACACTAGGGACGCCACTCGATTTTAATATTTAGCTACTAAGCCGGATCTATTTTAAGCAATCTCGGGGTTACAACCTCTTGGCAAACACTTATACTATTTATTAAATAACCATGCACAAATGTTGGATCCGTATTTATTTTGGAAAAATTGATTAACGCCGAAAGCGACTTTTAGCGTGAATCAATTTTTAGGGTATGCATTGGACCCAACATTTGTTCATGGTTATTTAATAAATAGTATAAATGTTTGCCGAGAGGTCCTTACCCCGAAATTGTTTAAAATAGATCCGGTGTAGAAGCTAAAAATAAAAATTGATTAGCGAGGCTAGTGTGCCCTACACGTCACCTTAAGTAAATAACACACTTAAAAATTTCATCTCGTTTTAAGGCGGGATCGACAGCTCATGTCGAATCAAGCACTTACAAATTACGCGTTCAAATGGAAATTAGGTATATTGCTGTTTTTGAGAAATAAGTTCTGTATGATTCAGCTATTTCTTAACTCCCCCAGACAAACAATCTAAAAACTTATGGCAAATTTTCCAGACAACCTTGGGCCAGTAAATCTGTGCTTGGTCAGTAAACACGATATTACAGTATTCCGTATTCGTCCACAGGGCAGGGAACTTCGTGTCCACTTCTTCTTATCCGGTACACTCTTAGCAGAGTGGTCGTGATCGTCATGCACTTGTAGTAGACCGTGAGAAAGCCACGCTTCGACATGTATGGGCAGGCTCGACCGGAGTGATACCACGGCCTCAGAGAAAACCGCGTGAAGCAGCACTGTGCTGTTTTCCACTATGCGAGTACCGGAGCTCAAATCTGGAGTTGGCCTCCGGATTTAAAACCCCGTCTCCCCTGGGGGAAAGGGGTTTTAAAAGTTGGCAGCGCACTAGTGACTCTAATAATGTTGCTGGTGTCAATGGTTGGCGGCCAACCACGCCACCTATCACATAAAAAAATAGTTGGCAGCCCTACCTACTGAGCAACCCACGGCGAGTGTAATTATCCTGTTGACGCAAACAAACCCACGGATTATCAGATTAACAAACAGGGTTCGTATGATATTTTCCTGGATATTTACTTAGTCATTACCGATGTTTTTTTTTGGTTGGATGGCAATCAAAGCTTACACACAACGTATCGTGCAATATTAAAAAAGGTAACAAACAAATTGATTCAACATCGGGAGGGATACGAATGCCACAGACATACACACACAATATAATTCTCACAACATCTCATACGTTGACCTGATTCCGTACTAAGTAGCTTAAGCACTTGTGTTACAGATATCAGACAACAGAGGAACACAAATATATACTTAAATACATATATTACACCCAGACACTGAACAAGCACAAGTGTTCATCGCACGAATGTTTGTCCAGGGTGGGGATCGAACCCACGACCTTTGGCGTAAGAGGCAGGGTCACTACCAATTGCGCCATCCGGTCAGTCATTTAGTAACAATATAGACAGACAGGTCAAAGTGAACCGAGGGAGAGCCACGCTTCGTTAAGAATGGGCCGGCTCGACCGGAGTGATACCACGACCTCACTAAAAACCGGCGTGAAGCAGCACTGTGCTGTGTTCCGCTGCGTGAGTGAGGGAGGCCCAATCCGGGAGAAAGGGGTTTAAAGGTTGGCAGCGCCGACCGATTTATCTGAAAATTGGTGAAGAGGCAGCTTACGGTGTCCATGGGCGGCGGCAATCGCTTACCTGATCTGTCTGCTCGTCTGCCACCAATCACATAAAAAAAGCTATGATAGTTCAGTGGATACTTACAAACGGGGGGTCAGGGTTCAAATCCGAGCATGCACCTCAAGATTTTTCAAATCCATGTGCGTATTTCTGCCATTAGGTTAGCGGTGAGAAATCATCAAGAGGACACCTACACTTTTCGTATAGTTTCTAATATGTATAACCATGAGTGAGTTGGTCTGGTTTCCCTTTCAAAAGGTTGCGAAGATCAGAAAGCAATCGCTTCATTGTAGCTATCAAAGCCCCCAAATTTTCAATCATGGTCCAATTGTACCCCGGGCTTCAAAGTGATAGTGTCGGACGCATACGGGAATCATTTAAAATGACTTTCAGTGGGCATTACAAATAATACCTAAAATATCACTGTTCAAATTCAAACAATGCAATCCATTATTATGGCCTATGTCCAGCAGTGGACGTTTATTGGGTGAAATGATGATGATGATGATGATTAGGTGATTGCCCTGTAAAAATATATGTAATATATATATTTCCGGACCACTACAATCTGGACATCTTTAAGGCAAGAGTGAACAGGCATCTCCTAGGCAAACGCGTTACATCCTAGACCTCATCGTCACTTTCCATCAGGTGAGATTGTGGTCAAGCGTTAGCCTACAGTTCATAGTAAAAAAAAAAAGATGTAATTTCCATTTTTCAAGTTCTCAAATCTAATATTACTTAATCTAATATTTACATCAGAATCTTAAAATTAACCTAATAAAAAAAATGTAACTTTTAAATATATTTGATGTAAATTTTAGAGGAATATTAGATTTGAGAACTGCGATGTAAACTATATTTACCCTTACATACCAAACCAAAATTGAAGCAGCCTAGACTGTCAAAAGAAAACATATTTAGAAAACACAAGAATATCTGTCCCCGACAAAAATGCATTTCACTGCATCGATTCAACAAGTTTCTCTTCCTGGCTAATAAAACCGTCTCTTTGTTGTCTCGAACCAGTTCAAATCCCGCGGGAGACTTTAAGGTGACGGGTAGGGCACACTAGCGACGCAAATCGATTTTGAATTCTAGCTACTAAACCGGATCTATTTTAAACCATTTTTGGGGTTACAACCTCTCGGCAAACATACTATTTATTAAATAACCATGCACAAATGTTGGGTCCGTTTTCGCGTACGCGTTGGACCCACCATTTTTGCATGGTAATTTAATAAATAGTATAAGTGTTTACCGAGAGGTTGTAACCCCGAAATTGTTTAAAATAGATCTGGTTTAGTAGCTAAAAATTTAAATCGATTGGCGTCACTAGTATGCCCTACTCGTCAACTTAAGCTGGTCCTTCAGTTAGGCTAAAATATTCCAGACACGATTATCTTATGCTTTGAATTCGATCTGACTCCCAGTTTCTATATACGGGTATTTTAAGAGTGATTTTTTTGTACATTGAATGTATTTAGTTAAAACTTTTTAGGTACGAGCAATTTGTATTATGACCTCATCTTTTTTTTAATAGTAGCAGACGAGCAGACGGATCACCTGATGGTAATGATGGGGTTACAAAGGAGCCGCCAACTTTCACTTCTCCCGAATTGGGCCTACGGTATACTCACTCACTCAGTGAAATACAGCTATTACACTGGATTTGTTTGTCTTACTAACAACCATAGAGTAAGATAATATTATTCTGCTTACTAATGTTGTAGTTGTACAAGATAAGAAATTAAAAAAAAAATCTTTTTTCAAAATACCGAATTGACATAGATAGATAATACGTTTATTCTGCTGCACGAAATTTAAAAGTTACATAATCAAGTTGTAAACACTAATAATAGTCATAGAGTCTGATAGGTAGAAGCAGTTAATGAAATACAAATATAAGAATATTAATTAGAGAACAATGTTGCAGTGGTCTCCGTCTCAGCCTATGCCACAGCAAAGCTATGACGCTGATTTTCAGATTAAATATTATTCAATCAGTCAATCAATAAATATCAACTGCATATATCCCTCCACTGATAAAACAAAGACGTTCTTCATGCTGCACCACAGATTTCGATACTAGCCATTCCTTTTCTAGTCACAGCTAGCAGCTTCTAAAGCCATCGGTCCATCATGTCAGTTCTGAGCCAGATGGTAGGGTTCCAAACAAATTTTTCAAGAAATAAATCATCTTAGAGTGTAATTATGATAATAATAATTCTCACAACATCTCATACGTTCACCTGAATCCGTACTAAGTAGCTTAAGCACTTGTGTTACAGATATCAGATAACAGAGGAACACAAATATATACTTAAATACATATAATATTACACCCAGACACTAAACAAACACAAGTGTTCATCGCACGAATGTTTGTCCAGGGTGGAGATCGAACCCACGACCTTTGGCGTAAGAGGCAGGGTCACTACCTATTGCGCCATCCGGTCAGTCTAAGTAATTCGCAGTTGGATCCAAAGTTTATTGCAAATAACTTAAATCTATTACAAACTTATGGTCACAATCTTACATTATAGTACCTATATTTGACATTTTGCCTGAACTAGGGTACCTTGTGTTTCAGGCTAATAAATAGGTCCTAGGAAACTATATTGGTAAAAAGAATAAATTACAAGTTAAACTTAATATTAGGTACTCTACGCTACGCTATTAATTAGGTATATAAAGAAATAGTTATTTTTGGAATGAAAAGAACTAAGAGAACAATCTTTTTCAGTTATAATTAATTAACATACCATTGACATTAACAGAACTGACAGCCGTTGGAGCCGTAAAGTCCTTGAGTGGAGACCGCGACTCGGTAAGCGTAGTGTAGGACGCCCTGCGACAAGATGGGATGATGACATTCGAAGGCTGGCTGGTGTGGGCTGGATGAGAGTGGCCGAAAATCGGGAGCAGTGGCGTGCATTAGGGGAGACCTATGTCCAGCAGTGGACGAGTGTGGGTTGCTGATGATGATGATGATGATGAACATACCATTTCATTAACATATATATAGTTGTTCCTTCGGAGTCCGTGGTACTCTTGGACCATGATCCAGGATTCGGGAAGTCTGGTAATTACAATGAAGCGACTGTCATCTGACCTTCGCACCAGACCAACTGGGTCACGATTGCACGTTCAGAATCATTACATCAAAATTGTGGAGACCTACAAGAGGTATTCAAAATTTTGAGAAACCATCCGAGACGTGCAGGTTTCCCCACGATGTTTACCCTCATCGCCGAGTTGATGGTAGAAATAAGCACACAAGTTTGAAAAATCTACATGCACCTGCCGTGTGCCGTGTGGTCTCCGGCAGAGTAGAATAGGCCACCCTCACTCTTACCGAGGTGTCGTAAAAGGCGACTAAGGTAAAGCTGCTGGCATGATCATCAGCACCCAGAGAAGAAAAACTCTGCATTTATATCAAAACCCTCGCCAACCCGTCTGCCAAGCGTGGTGAGTATGAATTACCCCTCATGTGATTGAGGGAGGCCCGTGCCGCAGCAGTGGGGACTTAAATGAGCTGATGATGATGACATGCGCCTGCTGGGATTTTTAACCACTATTTCTCCAATGGAAGGCGAGTTCTCATCCCTTGAGCTACCATCGCTCAAATTGCTATTATCCACTAACTGAGCAATAGTTTTGCTAATTATACCTATACAGGGCTGAAACCTTTTGGGACGGAAACCCTGTAAGGTCCCTTGTTAGCGATTTCAATCACGGGCGGAAACGGAATCATCGCCCGCTAAAATAATAATTACTTATTGGATCCGCCTGCTCGTGCCGGATAAGGAACCCGTAATATTAGGTACAGGTAAATAAGGGCAAAGGGAGAGTGCGATGTGATTAATCAAGCCTTCTACATGATATACTCACTTGACTACTTAGTATATAAGAACTCGCCTTCCATCCGGGAACCAATTATACACCTTTGGATTTTTCCAATCTATGTGCGTATTTCAACCATTAACTTGTGTCTGATCGGTATCTTCAATTCTAAAGGTCGTGTCCTTGAAAGTTCCTCGTAGCTTCGTGCACTAGCCTCTTCCATTTAATTCGTTTCTCAGCCATCATTACTACGGGAAGCCCATCATCGTTACATGGTCACACCACCGATTGGGACACCGGCTGCGATATCTCTCACCCTCCACTTTGCCCACCACAGCCAAATTATCAAGGTTATCCAGTTAATGGCGAGCGTTATGATCAAAATAGTTCAGAATTACAATTAACTTAACGGTGAGGAAAAACATGGTGAGGAAACGTGCACGTTTTGGTCAGTTTTAGAAACGTGTAACCATGATTTAGTTGGCCTGGTTCCCCTGTAAAGTGACGAAGTCAAGAAGGTAAGACGGCAGTCTCTTTATTGTAATTACAAGACTCAATCAAATCCTAATTCATGGTTTAAGCGTCCCCCCGGGTCCAGAACGACAGCTTTAGATGCAACCAGGTATTACACGCTAAGATGTGGCTTCGCAAAGTGTTTAGTGGCTGGTCCCATTGATTAATCATATATTTGGTTTATTGCTTAAAATAGGCCGACGAGCTTGCAGCCCATCTGATGGTGACGTAAATGTAGTATTAGTATTAAGTCCTTATTCATGTAATAAATAAATACAGGATTATGTAATAAAAAATAAAGTTTAAAAACTAAAACTCGACTACCAAAAAAACACGCTCTAAATAGTACGAAACAAGACAATTGTCTCTGCTGAAATTATTATGCCGTATCGCCGTGGTCGTATGCCACATTGATTTTATTTTATTATTATAATGAATCTGTTTTGCTACAGTAGGTGGTAAAGTAGGTATTGCCGTTACAATGTTATTTAGTATTGTTTTTATCGCTCTGGAGCCCGGGCCACGCTTGGACCATAATTCAGGATTTTGGAAGTCTGTTTATTGTTAAATCCACGTAAGTATGTATACCCTTTTCGCGCGATCTATTTACTTATAACTGTATTTCCCGATGCTAGTAAAAGTGAAGTATCAGCCTATATACTGCCCCACTGCAGGGCAAAGGCCTCTATCATAGAAATCAAGTCATCGCTACTATGGTGGGATTAGGCTTAATCACCACGCTAGCTTAATGTGGATTGGTGATCACGTTCCTGAGTTATGTTCAAAAAATTCGAAACATACCTATGCTCGACCCGGGAATCAAACGTCTTGGGTTTGGTTCCCGGGTCGAGCAAAGGTATGTTTCGAATTTTTCGAGAGATCATGGCCAGGTACTTAAACCACTACAGCGACGGGGTGATTATATTAGCGACCAATGCTAGTAAAGGGAAATTATAGTTGATATTTTTTATAGCAATCTTTTGCAATTTATTCTTAAGGTGACGGGTAGGGCACACTAGCGACGCCAATCGATTTTAATTTTTAGCTACTTAGCCGGATCTATTTTAAGCAATTTCTGGGTTACAACCTCTTGGCAAACACTTATACTATTTATTAAATAACCATGCACAAATGTTGGGTCCGTTTTTGTTTTCGAAAAATTGATTACCGCCGAAAGCCACTTTTAGCGTGAATCAATTTTTAGGGAACGCATTCGACCCAACATTTGTTCATGGTTATTTAATAAATAGTATAAGTGTTTGCCGAGAGGTAACCCCGAAGTTGTTTAAAATAGATCCGGGGTAGTAGCTAAAAATAAAAATCGATTAGCGTGGCTAGTGTGCCCTACACGTCACCTTAAGTAAATAACACACTTAAAAATTTCATCTCGTTTTCAGGCGGGATCGACAGCTCATGTCGAATCAAGCACTTACAAATTTCGCGTTCAAATAGAAATTATATTGCTGTTTTTGAGAAATAAGTTCTGTATGAATCAGCTATTTCATAACTCCCCCAGACAAACAATCTAGAAACTTATGGCAAATTTTCCAGACAACCTTGGGCTAGTAAATCTGTGCTTGGTCAGTAAACACGATATTACAGTATTCCGTATTCGTCCACAGGGCTGGGAACTTCGTATCCACTTCTTCTTATCCGGTACACTCTTAGCAGAGTGGTCGTGATCGTCATGCACTCGTAGTAGACCGTGAGAGAGCCCCGCTTCGGCATGTATGGGCAGGCTCAACCGGAGTGATACCACGGCCTCAGAGAAAACCGGCGTGAAGGAGCACTGTGCTGTTTTCCACTAAGCAAGTGAGAGTGCCGGAGCCCAAATCTGGATTTGGCCTCCGGATTTAAAACCCCGTCTCCCCTGGGGGAAAGGGGTTTTAAAGGTTGGCAGCGCACTAGTGAGTCTAATAATGTTGCTGGTGTCAATGGTTGGCGGCCAACCACGCCACCTATCACATAAATAAAAGAGTTGGCAGCCCTACCTACTGAGCAACCCACGGCGAGTGTAATTATCCTGTTGACGTAAACAAACCCACGGATTATCAGATTAACAAAACAGGGTTTCGAAA
>CM032467.1:28077016-28127278 GCA_019059595.1 Marasmia exigua | reverse complement strand
AATAACAAATAAATAGAAATAACGACAGTGGCGCCATCATTAACTTTTTTATTCACACACCCTCCAGTGACGGTGGCGCCATCTGTGTCACTGAAGTGTTATCTAAAAAAAAAAGTGAGAGTATAAAAAAATACACTTCATGAATGATGACGAAAACATTTTCATACCTGCATCGTGATAGTGATTGATGATTACCTAAGTTAACAATGATTACAAGTTACTATAAGTGTGTGCAGTGATGACCACATGTGGCCCACGCCTTGCCACGTAAGCAAAATATAACCTTCCGAGTTAGAAATGCCTAATAATCCGGAGAACAAACCATTGAAACATGTGAGGTTATGTGGCATCGTTTATTGTGAGGTTGCCCGTGTATTTTTTCCACCGATGGACGGATACAATGGATTGATTCACCTACTCGGACGCTGAAGTGCGGCCGCTGTGTCAGAACAATTCCCCCAACGTACAAAAAGGTACCGACCTATTTATTCTCCCTAAATTCAAACAACAAAATAATATCAAGCTTCGAATACCTGAAGAAACATGCAATAATGATTGAATTTAAATCGTTGTTTCGTTACTGGTTCTTCTACATCGAATATCGAATCTAGCAGGGAGAAACCGCTATCTGATTCACTTTTAATTTTTCTTACTATAATAATCTATTTAATAAAATTGTATATCGAAATATTTCAGCACCTAGACATCCACGACCGAGGTGTCGTAATAGGCGACTAAGGTAAAGCTGCTGGCATGATCATCAGCACCCAGAGAAGGAAAACTCTGCATTTATATCAAAACCCTCGCCAACCCGTCTGCCAAGCGCGGTGAGTATGGCAATTACCCCTTATGTGATTGAGGGAGGCCCGTGCCCCAGCAGTGGGGACTTAAATGGGCTGATGATGATGATGACGATGTATATCGAAATATTCCAGCACCTAGACATCCACGATTAAAAGAGATCGTGAACCTTTTCTCACACCGTTTCAACGAACATTTCGATTAAAATCTCTTTAACTTCTGTCTAAGAACACTGAAACAGAAGTTAAGGGGTTAAGGTGCTAATGATACCAAAATCAATTTAAGTAATGGAAAAGCGTCACAAAGCAAACAAAAAGAGGTTTTGGCACACAATAAGATTAACATCAAACGACTTTCAAACTTAGATTGATTTCTCACTCCAAATTCGTCGCTAAGTGGAATCTACTTAATTAAATAACAAGGGACGATTCTCACCAAACGGTGCTCGTCGAAGCGTAATTTCAAGGTCGTAATGAAAATGATAATTATCAGTTTCTAGGGTGCTTAGGAACCGGTTGGCTTCCAGTGTAGTTAACGGCACTAGAACAGAAGGGCTATCGTATCGTATGCGTATCGTGAGCAATTTATATGAAAATTGAGAAGTTCTCTCTATTGTACGTGAGCAAAACAATCTTCTCTCTCATTTGGAATTAAAAGGTGACAAAAAATTGGTTGGACACACTACGCATTCCTTGAATGTTGATGCTCACCCCTCAGCTGCGCGGCGATTGCCGTCGGTTCCACACGGCTTCGGAGGGCTAATAAAGTAAGTACTGGGCTGCTTGGCATAGCCATATGCGCGGCCGCGTGCATTTCGCTGGTTTTTTTTTGGTCAATAAGTTAACGCTTGACCACAATCGCACCTGATGGAAAGCGACGATGAGGTCTAGGATAATACGCGTTTGCCTAAAAGATGCTTGTTCACTCTTGCCTTAATGATGCCCAGATTATAGTATTCAGGAAAAATAGAAGAGAGATGAAGGGATTTTGGAAATCATTTCGCAAATTTCTTTTGACAAAATAACATTGCTTTTTCAGATTTTTTTAAAGGTTTTTAACGAGCAAGCAACCTGATGGTGAATAAACACCGCCTTCCATGAACATCTGCAAGATAAGAGAGGTCGCTAAGTCGTGACCCTAGTATATGGTCGTTAGCCATAGTGGTGTAACAATAAAGAATTATGATAATGATTATATTGTATGGTAAGGGATCCATGGAATTCGTCAACTTACGGTGCGAGTAGGCCACTGTAGAACCATTCTGCGATGACCGCATCGAACGTAGCTTTAGGGTCATAAAGCAACTCTTTCACCGCCTCATGCTGCAGAGCATCCTGGGCTATCCGAGGACCAGCCCGCAGTATATCGTTTGCGGAAGATAGCTTGATGCCTAAAATGAACAAATATACTCGTAATTATACATATACATAAATTACGTACACTGGCTAGTCGCATATGAACATTTTGTTTAATGTGATAGGTGGCAGACGAGCCGGCGATCACTTGGTGGTAAGCGATTGCCGCTACTCATATTTCTAAGATATAAAAATTAGGACGGTAGATCAATGTTTTTTATTGATTACCCGACTCACCAAAACCCTGAATCATGGTCCAAGCGTACCATGAGCTCCAAAGCGACAGCTTTGGACGCAAACGGGAACTACGCACTAAGATGAGGGTAGACGTTAGAGCAATGTAAAAAAGCATAGCGACATCTACCGAAAAAACGCCGAACCACCTGCTTCATTGCTTTTTAAATCTTCATCTACTTTTTACAAGCTCGATCTAACAATACCGCTGAACTATTTTTCCCATACTAAGTCAAATGACCCTGGTGTGCATAAGACAGTGTCGACCATCGGCTCCTTTTGAGCCAGCGGCGTTCTCTCTGCGTTTACAGAACAAAAAAAAGGTGAGGGGGGACCGACATACCTACCCATATAAAAGTGCTAATGTGTGCGTGGTAGCGCGTACTACACTGAGCCCGGCGCCTACACACTACAAACTGCCAGTGACGCAATTACTATTACATCCACTATTTCAGACAAACTGCTTGATATACCTACTGTGACAGAACCAGCGAAAAAAATTACACTGCTACGACAGAGCCCAGCCGCCTATTGGCGCTTATCTGATTACCCGTTTCTGGCATCCCTCTTTTTAACTCCTCAAAGGATTAAAAATTAGATTAATTTAACCCTTAGGTCTGCAAATTTCGTTACTTAAGTGCGACACAACCGGAGGCGCTTAAAGTTACTGTAGAATTCTTGTATACTATTTTTCTGTAGGTATTTGACCTATCCTGCCATGCTGACTACTTTTGTATACGAGCAAGATTGACTACCGAGGTAGCGTAGTGGCTAGTGGGTTACACTGTATGGCGCTTAGTCCGCATCGCGTTCTGCACGGCTATGGCGAAAAACACTGTGAGCATCTCGCCGGGCCTAGCCTCGCTTCTCAATGGCAGCACCTTCAAAACCACCATGAAACGTAGAGCGTTCAATGAACTGCAAGTGGTATCCGTGGAAAAGCAGACCTGCAGGATAGTGCGAAGGAAAAACAAGACCATCGCACTCTTCTGCAGAGAACTTGATACCACGGAATTTCAACAAGCCTGCAAGGTGCTGGCAAAGATAGGCGAGAGGGGCACAAGCGAACGCGCTCCCTCAAAAACAATCAGTGTCGACGCCATGGTCGTGAGCCTCGAAAAGGGCATGACCGAGGATTATCTTGGAGCCCTGGCAGCCTCAAAGCATCATGAAGTCATTGTCTACGAGGATAGAGGCCAAAACCTCAGTTATCTTAGACAGCGACCTCAAGAGCCAAATCCTGAAGAACGTCCCACCGACTGCTGGGACCATCCGATAGTCGGCACAGACATCAGCGGGTCCGAGCGGTTGGAGAACAGGATTGTCCAGGAAAGAGCTGAGGCTTCACAGGATGCGAGCACAAAAGAGAGCGAAATCCTAAAGGAGAGAAAAAAGGAATCCGCACTCTCCACACTAAGCAGAGCAATAAGTTCAATCCCAGAAGTGGTAGCGAAAAGGCTGCGACGGATGAGAGAGATTGCAGCGCTCCAATCTGCGATTGAAAATATGGCGACCCCCACAAAAAAGTTGGGACCAGAGCCATCAACACCGAAAGACCGCACCCGAGCAGACATGGGACAAGTGACACCACCCGAACTCCGACCTGCGGTAGAACCAGAAGACCACATGCTCAATGCTTTCATAGAATTTGTAGCAGTCACTAGAGCCACCCGGAAAGTCAATGAGGATATCTGCAAAGAGATCATCACGACCTACGGGAGAGGTTTAGTCGGCCTAAACGGCAGAATGTTGCAAATCAAACTGAGGGAAGCTGAGGCAGCTATATACGACAACGACACCTCTACAGTCCTACTGGGAGAGATGTCGGGGTCCTATATGGCAGGCTACAGCAAGTCGTGTGGTTTCGTGAATCTGGACGAAAACCAAAAGGAAGAGGATGGGAAGATTACTTTTAGAACACCTGCCGGAGACCCTTTAGTAGTGGTAGCTAAGTGCACCAAGGTGATGCTTGACGACAAAATTTTGGAAATGGCCAACACTATTTCTGGGGATTTGTCTGAAGGTAGAAAACCGGAGCACTGGATAAAACCTGCCATTGATTGGGTCAACGGAGTCCCAGGGTGCGGCAAGACGACATGGGTCATGTCCCAAATAAACGTCGAAGAGGACATGATTGTCACCACCACCACAGAGGCAGCAAATGACCTCAGAGAGAAGCTGGAATTACGAATTGGAGATAAAGCGAAGAAAAGAGTGAGGACCATGGCATCCCTACTTGTAAATGGTATGAGTAAGGGTGAATCGTGTACACACCTAGTGGTGGACGAAGCCCTTATGAACCATTTCGGATCCATAGTCCTGGCCATCCAAATAGTAAAAGCCAGCAAGGTCACGCTGCTGGGTGACAACAACCAACTCCCTTATATTGACCGCTGCAATCTCTTTCCCCTACACTACAACAGACCAAACAAAATCACCAACATCACAAAGGAATTGTTGTGCACCTATCGCAACCCACAAGACGTAGCGTATGCCCTTAGAGAAATCTACAGTGGCATATACTCGGCTAACACCAGAACTAAGTCCCTACAGCTGAAACGATTTTCAGATGCGCAGATACCCAAGTCCGAAAGAACCCTGTATCTCGTTCACACCCAGGCCGAGAAAGCTCTCTTAATCAGCCAGGGGTACGGATCAGACGAAGGATCGCGCACTCTGACAATCCACGAAGCCCAGGGACAGACGTTCGAGAACGTTGCGATAGTCAGAACAACTCCCAAACAGTCCCATCTCCTGCAAAGTGTCCCACACGCGGTGGTAGCCATCTCCAGACACACAAGAACTTGTGTATATTATACAGATAACGCCACTAACGACGCCACAGCGCGCCTAATATCCATGGCATCGAAGGCTACCATCGAAAAAATAACCGAGTACAACCTCAAAATGGCGATCCGCCGGGGCGATGACGCGGTTAGGGACAAGCTTGCAAATAAAAGATAAATTACTAACATACCCCTAAACCCTCCTCTGAGGTCCTTAACTACATAAAATGACCATACCCCCTACCCCAAAAAATAATAATAATAATAATAATGACAGTACATTTTATTACAACCACATTAACCATGCACGACTGCCTAAACTTAAGATTGTTATTGTAATTTAATTTAGTTTAATTTTATCGCGGAGCAAATATCAAAAATAATTTGTAACACTTTAAAAACAAACACAATAAAGGCACGGAACCAGTGTCCGTGGAATTTCATTAGAAATAAAAAAAAAAAAAAAAAAAAAAAAAATGTCAATATAGGTACACATATTATCATCTATCGCTGGTTCGGAATGTCGATTTCTACTGAGAAGACACCAGCAAGAAACTCAGTAGTTACTCTTCTCAAATATTGATGATGTTACAGAGTTTCAATTGAGAAGAAAAAAAAAACAACTGTCAAAGTTAACAGACTACTATGAATAACAACTCACAAGACTAATCGATTAACATTACCAAGAATCCTTAATAAATAATTTTATTCAACTGATGGTACATAACATGGAGAGAACCGCCGCTGTTACATTTACTACTATGATAATTTATGATAAACCCCCTTATTAAAGTAAGTTAAGCCGTTGCTCCTACGATCGTGTCGCATCAGATTTTCTTTTAGCTTTACCATAGTTAAGTTTTTATAAGCCAGCGAGCAAGCGAGTTACCTGATGGTAAAAATATAATCACTACCGCCTATGAACGACTGCAAGATCAGAGAGGTTGCTGATACGTTTCCTGCCTTTCAGAAGAGAGTACCTACGCTAAATACGAACCACTATTGGTTCCCAGGAGCGAGCTGATGTCGACATAAGTGAGGTTGGGGTTCGTTGACTTCTTCGGGTAGACGGATACGTACGTCACCTGATAACATTACAAAAAGTTATTGTAGCAGTTCTCTAAACTTACACATTTTTACATAACTTACTACGCTGGCCCAGAGAGCCGACGCGGATCTTGGCCTCCGACACGAGATTTCGCCATTCCGGTCTGTTTTCGGCCACCTGTCGCCAGTTCGGCCGTTGTAGGTGGGCAAGATCTTTTTCGACCTGGTCTATCTAGTGATACCTAGGGCGTCCCACCGGGCGCTTGCCGGTTGGTCGACCCAGGTATGCTTTCTTTGCAGCTCGACTCGCCTCCATTCTCACATAAACATGTCACAAAATAGTCAAACAATTCCAATAAATGATATCTTTCAAGCTATTTTATGCAATTCATTCTTTAAATAAAGCATTTAAAAAAATTATCTCGTGTTCAGGTGGGAATCGGACGCTCACCTTACACATTCCGGGTGGCTGTTCTACCAAATAAACAGTTCTGAACTTAAGAATATATTCCAATAATGTCCAGTACACTGAAATTATGTTACGTATTGATCTTTTTTTTATGTATAGGGTCTGCTCACTCACTCGGCGAAACACAGTGCTAATACTGTATCACGCCGGTTATACCGGAAACCTTGGTATCTCCACGGCCAAACCGGCTCATTCATGCTGCAGGAGCGTGGCTCTTCTACGGTTCAGTGCTATCTCGGCTAAATATGTCATGGTATTTTTATTATGTATGGATACATGTGTTAACATTAACTAATCATACCTCATGATGGCCGTCCAATAGCGTCCTAACAATCGCATCTCCCAACACACTGTGACTCTTCACTGGTACAGGGAACACCACGAGGATGTGACTCGCTGCGCATGCGCACAGGAGCGCACACAAACAAACCACGTTTCTCAACATGGGCCTTTGGTGGACTTCTTTGATACTGGAGTGTAGAGATATTGTCTAACACTGAGTACAGTCCGCTTTGAAGATATTATCACAAAATGTTTACACACACAACAATGAATACGAGCGATGGTAGCTCGGTGGTTTAAAACACACCTTCCTAATAGGGGGTCGTGGTTCCAATCCGAGCATGCACCTCTAGATTTTTCATATCTAGTCGTATGCGCATATTTCTACAATTAGCTTGGCTGTGAGGGAAAATATAGAGATTATACGGAACGGATATGGGAGAAATACGATACGATATACTGACTAGTAGCGCGAAGGGCAACGAATGATATCAATGACGACCAAATGTGCTTATTTGTTTTGTTATATTATAGTGCCTGATTATGTCCTTATCTTCTAATGCTCGATGTGTCCTAATAATTTAACAAAATACACCCCACAGAAGTTATATATTTTCAATCTTTTAGTTCCACCTATTATAGGTTATTTTCTTAGTTAACGCAAATTCTTTTGAATATATTCTAACAAAAGCAATTTCTTTGTAATTAACTAAATCTATAATATTTTGATCTACTTTTACCTAAAGTAAATAAATAGGATAAAATTCGATATTATCTAAGTGAATAATACTAAACTTGAAGTCAAATATATGCGTACCAGATTGTAAATCTACAGATTCATAAGATAGTAATTTGTAAATACAAATCTTAATAAGCTTAAAAATGCTCTACCTTGAGCGCACCTTCCGAGAAAATAAATCAAGTGACCTGATATAATCTGGGTGACTGTACACGAGTACAATCAGATAACGCGCCGGTCCATGCTGTCAGAGAGGCTGATAGCAGTGATACGTTAAGATTACAGGAGGCGATTGTGTTTCTGACTATCTATATGTTCATCTTAAAACAGGTCAGGTAATTGAAGAATTTTGAATTAAAATGTACGTACTCAAATTCTCAAGTATTGGTAGAATTATAGAAAAATAGCCATGTGCAGAGCACCCTCGAAGATCAGGCAGGGAGACGGTAAAAAAACCAGTTCCGTCTAGACTTGTTACGTTTTAATTTTGAACTGACTAACCTAGGCAGGCGGCCCGAGGTAATTATCCCTGTGACACGCTTTGCTTACGCGATGCAAAATTGGATAGTGCCATCTACCGGAACAATTACTAACCACCTGCTTGTTTACTTTGTACACCATGAGTTGCTTTAATTTAGGGACCTACTATTTCTATTGTCACCTTAGATTACAATAGATTTAATTTAAGATTGTCACGCACTTTATTTTAAGTAAAGTCTTCAGCTGTCCAATATGTATTGAAAATGATGCACAAATTTTTATGATTATGATTTAAATGTATGAAATATTTTAAATTTATGACTTTTTTATAGAGACTCAGTATATTGGCCTCAGCATGATGGTAAGCAAGAGAAGAGCTCAAGATGCAATTACAACGAAAGCGATGTCTTCTTAAACTTTCATTTATTTAAAATTACATCTGCTTTTTGTCACTTAAAGTATCAACCTATATACTGTCCCACTGCAGGGCAAAGAGGCCTTTAGAAATCAAGTTATCACTACTATGATGGGATTAGGTTTAATCACCACGCTTGCCTAAAACGGATTGGTGATCACAAATCCGAGCTATGTTAGAAAAAATCGAAACAAAATTTTGGCTCGACCCGGGAATCAAACCCAGGGCACCGAGATCAGGCTCGGTACTTAAACCAATAGAACAAAAGGGCGTTTTTGTCACTAATTATACTAATATTATTTAAAAAATAAACATTCATATTCATTTACTTTGTTAAGGAATCAACTGAAAATCCACTATAGGAATTTTAGAATGATAGAATCCTTTCATGGTGTAGCGGAGGTCCATGGGCGGCGGTGGCCATCACTTACCATCAGGTGACCTCGTTTGCTCGCTCGTTAGCCTCCCCTCCCATCAAAAAAAAAGGGAAAACGTAGGTTCCTTTATTAACATAAGCTACATTTTATTACAGGAAAATGTCTCTTCCTTCCGATAAAAATTTATTAAAGATACTGTTACACATGCTTATTTTTAAGCTAATAGCATGCTCCTTCGAGTAATAGCTACTTGTGGACAAATGTGTTACTAGATTGCTCAAAAATTGACCGGCGTGCTACCTGCGTGTGGAACGGGGAGTGTGAAGTAGTGTTTAAGCAGATGTAAACCGGTTTGCTTAGAAATAAGTCTGCTACTAGCATGCTTATTGATAGCGATGTGGACAGTTCATTAAGCATGCTCATATTTGGCATTATCTTTAAGCATGTTACAAAAAAGCATGTCTAACAGTAGGTTTAGTCCAAAAGGTTATCGTTGCCATCTGAAAGCTTCATTTTCATAGGCAAGCAAATTACCTTAAATAAGCAATAATATAATATAAAGCGGGGCGAAGTTTGCCAGGGGCTAATAGTTCAGAATTTCTGATATGTATTTTCTTACACGTAACTCCTTATTTACCTCTTATTCAATCAAAACAATCGAAAATGATAAAGGCAGACATTTCTTCGAACTATTCATGTTTGACATGATCTTAAATAAGACCAAGGGAATACTTGACAAGGATGCTGTCGGAAAAATTGTTCCGTCGATGAACGTAACGTGATAGCAAAAATAATATTTGTTTCAAATACAAAATAATTTATTCATCATAAAGTGGGTACAAATCTAGATGGATACAATTGATGAGTGCTTACACCTATTTAGTCTTATAAAAGACATATAAATGATGTTTCTTACAAATTATATACATATATTACACTAATATCTAAACTTGAATTACACCTCTGCACATTTTTTTAATGACTTTATAAAAGAATAATCTCGCGTTCAGGCGGGACTCGAACCCACCCCTTCCACAATCCGGGTGGATGTTCTACCAATTAGCCTTTAGCATATTATATTTATTATTTTTTGATAAGGTTGTCTGCGTTATTGTAACCTCTGTATGTTTAAAAGGTCTCAATATTCACACGAATGTAACTAAATATTATGTGGGTTTGGATAATAGTAGGTACTCCTACCCGTTCCGATCTAGCGTAGGTTCAACTTTATTACACCCACTTTGAATCAAACTTGAATATTATTTTAGACCTGATATAATATTAGTAGTCAACAGGGATTCTAGCCCATATTAATGATATAAGTTGTGCGATGGGTGGGTTTAAAAAAACCTAGACGGGCGTGGATTCAAAACTGGAGGAAACCTTAATCTTAATCATTTATTTCATGCCACATTACATGTCAAGACTGATCTACGAGAACTTCAAGTCGTTGACTGGCAAGAAGTAGTGCAGGATTGACCAAAGTGGCGCTCTCTTGTTCCGGAGGCCAAGACTCGGTTTTGGTCGTTGAGCCAGTACTCGTAAAACAAGTAAGTACTTTAGAGTACAGATTCTTATAAAATATATCGTACTTACTTAACCTTAACAGTGGCTTAGAACTTAGGTGTCGAATCGTCATCAAACTCTCTCTCTCTCTCTCTCTCTCTCTCTCATCTTAACATATAATTCCTGGTTTCCTGGTTGCGTCCAAAGCTGTCGCTTACGAGCCCGGAGAACGCTTAGACAAAGATTCAGGATTCTTCAGATATCTGGTAATTGCAAAGCTGTGAAAAGCGACTATTGCCTGACCTTTTCAACCCTTAGGGGTACCATACGAACTTAATTATAGTGAACACATTTCAGAACATATTCGAAACATGCAAGTTTCCTGTCGATGCTTTTCCTCACCGCTGAGCTAATGATATAAAGATTGGCACATAGATTTTAAAATACAGAAGCGTATTCTCAGATTAAAACCTATTAATTTTGGTTAAGAACGCCCACGTGCGGAAACAAATGTCTGGCCATGCACCACCGGCAGAAGGGGTAGCTAAAGCTAAAAAGGTTTGACATCGTAAGAGATGACATGCGTGCTAATAAACTGACCACTACGGATGCACAAGACCGCGCGAATTGGAGGAGTCGAAGTAGGAAAGCGGAGCCCGGGCTCCGAGGCAACGACTTGGGACAAAAACGGGACGAAACGCTAAGATGTTGATGGAAGAAGGCGCACGTTCTTATCCACTGAGTTACAATCGCTCCGTCGAAAAATATGAAACTGTATCAAAAACGGCTTAGGGGGAAAGGAAACTCGTCCAAAAAAACATGATCGACAAGATCTTTTTGATGGTCACTGTTCTAATACAACCTAACTGCCTCTGTGGCGCTGTGGTTAGTGGGTTGTACTTTAAAGCGACGGCTACGCAAGAGGTCCCGGGTTCAATCCCCGGGTCGGGCCAAAAATGTGTACCGAAAGATGTGTTTCTGTAAGAAATTCTTAGTGGCAGCCCGGAGTCTGGAAGTTTGCGGTCTTGTACCCCCGTGCCTCAGAAAGCACGCTAAGCCGTTGATCCTGCGCAGGATCCCTCTCCGTTCGTGTCACAGTAGTTTCCCATCGGAAAATTATTATTATTTTTGACATTTATATATTACAATAATTTTAATGTAGGTGTAGGTGGTTTGTAAGTGTGTTGTGTTCTTTGATTTAATTTTAGTTATAGCTTTTAAATTACCTGACATTGTATTTTTCTATTGTATTTTGACTGTTATTATTTATTTGACTATTATTATTCGTCTATTTTTTTTTGCATTTATTTTTTAATTTACGTTTGACATTTAATTTTCTGTGGAAACTTTGCTGATTTGTGTATTATTTAATTGTGTAAATTATTCAAAATAACTCAATTGTTTCCCAAATAAATAAATAAATAAAATGAGGATAAGGGAATAGAGAGCGCACTTGTGTTTGCGCACACACTTGAGCACTATAATATATCCTGCGCCTACGTGGTTGATCGTTAAGATTGGCCGCCGTAGCCGTTATCAGTTGGAGGATATTATTATTAATTATTATTATTATATCATTTATTTCTCGTCACAAATAGGTCTTAAGAGCTAGGAATTAGTTGCTTATTTTAGATGCAACCCGTATTTGTGAGACTGGTGCCTGATATAGGTTTTAATTATTATTACAACCTAACTATTGTCTGATGTCTGCTGTTGCGGGTCAACGAGTAAACATCCATACTAGTTGTCTCCGTGCAAAATAATTCGTAACAGTGTCTAAAGTTGTTTTTGAGAGCGGTATTTATAGTATCTGCTTAGCTGAAAAAGCGAAGTTTTTGGTGATGTAATTCTATTTCTATTCTGACGAGTAGTTTCTGAATAATAAGCAAAAATATTTTAAAAATTTTGCTTAACCGTTCCTAAAACTGACACACAACTCGCCGAGTCCTCGCTGCGGTGCGTCACGCTGCCCGGCCGCCGCCGCTAGTCGCTAGCGCTATTGCTGCCGTTTCCTGCGCGCCGGTCCGCCCAGCGTGACCATGACGCCGAGGAAGACTTCCTGTACGGGCTGCCGCGAGATTGTCAGCGAAGATGGTCCCTTTATGAAATGCGCCAAATGTAAGCGAATTTATGATATCTTTTGTGCTAACATTACTGCGGACTTGTTTGGTACTCTTACTGTTGATTTCAAAAGATCCTGGATATGTGTGGAATGTCGCTGCACGTTACCCAAAGGCGATAATACTCATACTCCTGTTCGCCAACACCACGTTCGCGATGAAACTCTTATGAATATCTCTATGCATAGTCCTGACAATGTGACTTTAAGGACTGGAGCCCGGAAGGCGAATTGTGAGAGTACCGTTCAGAAGAAAGAAACTTTGATAGACATAAAAGATTCTATTTTGAAGGAGCTTAAAAAATTACAAATTGACTTTGAAAAACAATTGACCAGCAAAATAAATAGCTTGATCGTTGATCAGTTTCTTGCATTTAAGTCTGAGTTTTTGGGCAAGATAGGTTTGATGACGGCTAAAATACTAGATTTAGAGAATCTGTATAAATCGAATGCAGAGAAGGTAACTAAATCTGCTCCTACCTGCGAAAACAAAGCCATCCCGCCTTTAGAAAATAAGGCTCCAAAGCGCAAATCTCCAAGAAACAAGACGACCACTGAAGCTAAAGGAGAACGAGGAACAAAGGAACCTACGTCTGCTTCTACTTCGGCCTCTAAGTCAATCTCACGGGAATCCCTGGGACAAGAGCTAACTTCGCAAAACCTAACCTCCGATGACACGAATAAGGGGGAATGGGTGGAGGTAAACCGAAAACGCCCGCGGGCTTCTCTCCCTGGAGTACTTAGAGGTACTGCGGCGCCTGGGGCGACGCAGCTACAGGCGTCGGAGCGATGGAGTTACCTACACCTATTCTACGTCCAGGAAGGAACCACGCCGGAACAAGTCCGTAAACATCTTGAGTCCATATGTGGAAGCGACGTATGCACGGTAGAGGAGTTAAAATCTCGTGGTCGCTACGCGTCTTTTAAACTAGGAGTCCTAGCGAAGAACGCAGGTAATGTCATGTCGTGTGAAAACTGGGCTGAAAATATATGTGTAAAGCCTTGGCGGCAGAATTTTCGCGCTAGAACAAAAACCACGCAAATGTAGACTACGTCCCTTCAAAATCAGTGCGTACTACCAAAATGTCCGTGGCTTACGATCCAAAACTCACACATTTAATAATAATGTTTTGCAAAGCACCTACGACATTATAGCGTTGACAGAGACGTTTCTCAACAGTTCCGTGTCTGATGGTGAGCTCTTCCCTGCAGGATACCACGTGGTGCGTAAAGACAGAGTAGGAGACGTAGGGTGGGGAGGAGTGTTGCTTGCAGTGCGTGACCATTTAAGTGTTCGCGTAGTGGAAGATAATAGTGGGCTAACGGCCGACAAGGAATTAGTATGTGCTATTGTGTGCTATAAGCGAGTGAAAATATTATGTTGCGTTGTGTATTTACCACCAAATTATAATGAAGAACAATATCTTAATGTACTGAGTAGTTTAGAAGATGTGATAAATTGTCACTCAGATATGTATATTTTAATATTTGGTGACTTCAATTTAAACTCTGTTAGCACTAACGTAAAAACTCATTTTGACTTTTTCTGTGCCTTTTGCTCGCTTTACCAACATAATAATATTGTTAATGACCATAGTGGTATATTAGACCTCGTGCTGAGCAATATTGGACCCGACCGGTTGACGGTGTCTCTCGGTGTCGATCCCCTGGTGCATATTGATAGGTATCACCCAGCACTTGATATTATGATTAAGATTCCAACTCCTTACACATCCAATAAATATACTGTATCACATCAGCCTACGACTCGTATAGGAGCTAGTCCTGATTGGAACTGGCGTAAGGCAGACTTCCAAGGGTTGTACGCAGCGCTGATGGACTTGGATTGGTACGACCTAATAAAGGAGACTGACGTTGATGTGGCCGTAGAGCTGTTTTATCACACACTTTATAAATGTATAGGGAATTTTGTACCCGTCAAAAAGTTTCCCAGGCATAATCAGAAGTATGTGTACCCCAAATGGTATACTGCTGAAATAATCAATAATATTAAATTCAAGCACTTTCATCATAAACGTTATAAGCAGTTCGCTTTAGAATTTAATAAAGAAATGTTTATCTATTATAGAGAAAAGGTTAAGAAATTAATTGACAACGCATATCGGCATCATATGAAATCAGTACAGAGTGACATAATTGACAACCCAGCAAAGTTCTGGCAATACATAAAAGACAGAAAAAAGGATAGGAAGCCCGTAGACACATACACCTACAATGATACCTAAACTTGACTACATAGAGGCGTCGCGGGCCGCTTATGGTTGTCTAGATGCAACTTGTATCTCCATTCCGACAGTCGGGGAGCCAGATTTGAAGCGAGTAGTAAGACGCCTTAAACTACGATCATCAAGTGGTCCCGACGGCATTCCTGTGTTCTTGGCTCACGATTGCTTATCAGCTCTAACTATGCCTTTGCTTTTTATTTTTAATCTCTGTCTGTCTCAGTCAAGATATCCAAAAAATTGGAAAACATCCAGAGTTACCCCAGTACCTAAAGTTGGTGGAGGAGCAGATGTTTGGGGCGTGCCCCAAGTGCTCTCGGAAACGTCCTCGTTCGTACGCCCTGGACCCCATCCTGACCCCGGTAACGCAGGTGGCAGGTGGGTGACCGATTCCGATTCGAGCGATACTTGTGGCGAACTTTTTCTTGCGGTTTTTCGAGTGGGTAATCATGCGCTCTACTCGTTCTTCTCGTTCGGGGCGCCCTTCTCAGGGCACCTCGGCGAAAACGGACTTCTCTTCCGATAAGGCGCGCCCTTCTCAGGGCGACCTTATCGACGACTTGGCTTGTGCACTGGACTCCGATGTGCATGACGATTTGAACACTGGCGACTTGGCTTCAGCGGTGTCGGCCCATTCCGGCATCGCTGAAAACGACCACGGCTCACGACTTACGGATTCTGACTCCGAAGACGAAATGGATTCTGGTGTTTCTGGGGCAGCGGCGCCAGCCCCTCTGGTGCCGCTGTCAACGACGTTGGCAACCCTAACGGATCTCGCGCCCGCAAGGGTGCGTCGGAAAAGGCGACCCCCCGCTCGGGGTCTCGCTGCGCTCTCCCGGGCTTCACCGCCTCGGGGAGCAGATTTTTCGTCGCGGGAGACCTCGACCTGTCGGAGGACGATACCCTCACCGAGGTATCGGAATCCGAGACAGGACGGGAGTACTTCCTACGAAACCCGCGCAAACGCGCTGCGGAGTCCGGGTCACACTCGGACTCCAGTGGGAGGTCGATCTCGATCGCCTCTGGAAGGTCCGCTTCATCAAAGCGGGGCCGCGGGCGCCCAACTACCACGGGCGCCGCAAAAGAAATCAAAGCGGCAAGGGCCCGGTTGGCGGCCCAAAAGAAGGCCGATGAGGAGGCCGATCTTATCGCCCGCACGGAGGCGATGGAGGAGGCGGCGCGGCAGAACCGTGCAAAGGTCGGTTACGGGGTGTCGAATGTCCTTGATTACTCGGACATGCCCGTAGCCGACCTCAAGCAGCAGGCGATGGAGGACGCGGAACATATCGCCCACATCGCCACAAAGAGCGGTCATCTAAAGGGCACCCTCGTCAAAGCCCTTAAGAGCCGCAGCTGCTCTTTCTTGGCCATCACGGAGGAGATGGCCAAAAGGACGGCAAGTGAGGAGGCGGCGGTACTGCAGGCGACTGTTAGTCGCCTGAGTAAAGAGTTGGCCGCCGTGAGAGAGGAGCTGCGGCTCCTAAAACAGGGCAGCGAGTCTCCCTCGCCTGCCACAGACCGACGACAGTCGCAGTCCTCTGCCCCCTCCCTCCCTGAGGATGACCTGGTGGTCAGGATCGGGGAGCTGGTGGAGGAGAGGCTCCGCGAGCATGCCCTCCAGGAGCGTAATTTTGTGCGCGCGTGCCTGGATGGCATCAGTGGCCGGCTCCTGCCGGAGGAACGGGTCCGCCCGCCACTTGCGGCGGACAAGAGGAGAGCGGCCATGCCCGCCCCCCCGCCGAGGGATACAATGCCTCCCCCTCCTCCCCCCCCTCCATCCAGGCAAGGGGAAGGGGGTAGGGAAACGCACAAAGACCCCTACCCCTGCAGCTGCCCCTGAGCCTTCCACCTTGAGGGCGCCGGCGCCGGCACAGCCTGCGGTGCCCTCCCCGCCTCCGATGGAGACTGACGTGCTCCTCCCGTCCACCACCCCAGCCAACTCGGGATGGAGGGAGGTCACGTCAAAGAAGACGAGGCAGGCGGCCAAGAAGGCCGCGAAGCAGGCGGCGGCAGCCGTCCCCTCGCCTCTTGGGACCACCAAGGGGAAAAGGCAGAGGAGAAAGAAGGCGGCTTCTGTGCCGACCTCCTCCTCCCCCTCCGTCGCCATGCAGTCGGGACCGGCCGGGACTCCTGCACCGGCAGCCAAAACGGCAACACCATCGGCGCCACCCAAAAAGCGGAGGATCCGGAACAGGAATGCGAGCGCCGTCGTCGTCACACTAACGGAGGAGGCGACCTCCAAAGGCGAGTCTTACGAGTCCGTACTTAAACGGGCTCGTGAGACTCTTGGAGACGAGGCGGCGCAGGGTTCCCGGTGCCGAGTGACAGCCGCGGGGGGAAGGCTTTTCTCCTTCCCCGCCGCCAGGAAGGAGCAAGCCTCCTCCTTTGCGGCCAAGTTGAGGGAGGTGGTGTCGGATGTCGCCAGGGTGGCGCAACCCATCCGCACCACCTCTCTCCTGGTGACGGAGCTCGACGAGTCCGTCACCATCGAGGAAGTGGCCGCCAAGATCGCGGCCACCGGTGGGTGCCCGGCCGGTGAGGTGAAGATCGGAAAACTCTTCACCGGCCGAAGGGGCCTGGGTTCAGTGAGAGTCCAGGTCCCCACCGTGGCGGCGAGAACTATCCTGCGGACCGGGCGCGTCCTGGTCGGCTGGACATCGGCGCCAGTCCGTGAGGTTGAGCAGGGGCCGCTCCGGTGCTTCCGGTGCCTGGGCACCGGCCACACCAGGCCCCTATGTCCCGCTGCTGCTCCTAAGGAGCACCTTTGCGTCCGGTGCAGCAAGCCGGGACACATAGCCGCTGGCTGCACGGCGGAGCCCCACTGTGCCGTTTGTGCCGAGAGCGGCCGGCCAGCGGGGCACCGCATGGGGGGAGGAAAGTGTAAACCTCCCCCTAAAAAAGGTAAATTGCCGTCGGTGCGTCCGGCGGCGGCGATACCCGCGTCCGCCGATGGGCCCGTTCCGGCGGCGCGAGAGGAGGGGGCGGCGATGGAGGAATGATGGTCTCAGTCCCGACATCATTCCTCCAAATAAACGCCAACCACTGCCGCTCAGCTCAGGACATGGTCACCCAGGTCATGGCTGAGTGGCAGGTGGACGTTGGCGTGGTGGCGGAGCCGTATTACGTCTCCGCCAACTGGTTGGCGAGCTCTGACGGGCTCGCCGCTGTCTTCGCCCGTCAGGGCTCACCGTTTTTCCCCCTCTCTCTGGTGGAGAGGGGGTCGGGGTATGTCGTCGCCATGGCTGGCCCCTATGCTGTGGTGGCGACATATTTTTCCCCCACTCGCCCCTTCAGGGAGTTTGAGGATTTCCTCAACTCCCTGGCCGCGGTTTTGGGCCGACTGGCACCGCGGCCGGTCATTTTGGCTGGCGACCTGAACGCCAAGTCGGATGCGTGGGGCAATCCCCCGCTCCGACCTGCGCGGACAGGCGGTCCAGCTATGGGCCGTCGGGTGTGGGTTGGCTCTCGCGAATCGGGGGTCGGTCCACACCTGCGTTCGGCAGCACGGCGGGTCGGTGGTGGATGTCACCTTCGCCACCGCCGCCCTAGCCGACCGGGTCGCCGACTGGAGGGTGGACCTGACAGAGTCCCTGTCGGACCACAGATTTATTAGATTTGTGGTCCGCGGGACGTCCACCCTCCCGCCCCCGCCGCCGCCGAGGTCGCCGTTCCCCAGGTGGGCACTGTCCCGCCTGGACAAGGGCCTGGCCCGGGAAGCGGCCCTAATCCAGGACTGGATTTCTCCAGTCCTGGACGACGACGCCGATGCAGCTGCGGAGGGCCTTCGTCAGTCCATGACCGAGGTATGCGATTTTAGCATGCCTCGGTCACGCCGCCCAGACCCCAGACACGCTGTGTACTGGTGGTCGGCCGAGCTCGACGCTCTCCGCGCGGAGTGTTTCTCCGCCCGGAGGGCTTACACCCGGAGCCGGCGGCGGCGGCGGCGGGACCAGGAGGAGGAGGCGCGCCTCTACGAGGTTTTTCGGGAGAGGAGGCGCGCACTCAAGGGCGCGATCGGCGAGGCCAAGGATCGCGCCCGCGAGGAATTGCTCCAGAGTCTCGACGACGATCCGTGGGGGCGGCCTTACAAGACGGCGCGGCAAAAGCTGCGCCCCATTGGTCGCCCCGTCACCGAGACCCTGGAGCCGGGGCTCTTGGGGCGGGTGGTGCAGGGGTTGTTTCCCCCCTGCGACCGCTCGTTTGCCCCCCCCCCCCCCCGATGCCTCCACCATATGGGTTATACCAGTTGGTGGAGGCCCCCCCGCAGGTCACGACGACGGAGCTCGGAATGGTCGAGCTCCGACTGCGGGGGAAGAAGACCGCCCCCGGGCCGGATGGAGTCCCGGCCCGCATCCTCTCCATCTGCCTCGGGCAGATGGAGGAGAGGATCCGGGGCCTCTTTGACCGGTGCCTCCGGTCAGAGAGGTTCCCCCGGATCTGGAAGGAGGGCCTGCTGGTCCTCCTTCGGAAAGAAGGACGGCCGGCCGACGACCCGTCGGCCTATAGGCCGATCGTGCTGCTGGACGAGGTGGGGAAGATCTTCGAGAAGATCATCGCTTCCCGCCTCGTCCAGCACCTCGAGGAGACTGGGCCTAACCTCAGTGAGGCCCAGTACGGGTTCAGGGCGGGTCGATCAACGATTGACGCCCTGTCCCGGCTCCGCTCCCTCTGTGAGGGAGCGTCGAGCAGGGGGGAGGGGTTGTTGGCAGTCTCGCTGGACATCAAGAATGCCTTCAACTCCCTCCCCCATGCAGTTATTATGGAGGCACTCCGGCATTTCCGGGTGCCTCCATACCTGATGGGGCTGGTCGGCGATTATCTCGCCGACCGGTCCGTGCGTTTGTTGACGCTGCTGGTTCTGTCCAGCGGCGTCAGGTCGTATCCGGTGTTCCACAGGGGTCCGTTTTGGGGCCCCTGCTCTGGAACATCGGATATGACTGGGTGTTGCGAGGCGCGCTTCTCCCGGGCATGGGTGTCATCTGTTACGCAGATGACACCCTAGTCACCGCCCGGGGGAAGTCCTTCCGGGATGCAGCGCGCCTCGCATCGGTCGGCGGCGATCTGGTCGTCGGCCGTATCGGCCGGCTGGGGCTAAACGTAGCCCTGGCCAAAACCGAGGCCCTTTATTTTCCTGGGCCTCGGGAGAGCCGACCACCCCCCGGCGCAGCCATCCGCGTCGGGGGGGTGGACATCCCGGTGGGGGCCGAGATGAAATATCTCGGCCTCACACTGGATCCGCGCTGGCATTTTGGCCCCCACTTTAGGGGGGTGTCAGCGCGGGTCCTAAAGGCGGCAGACCACCTTTCGTGGCTGCTGCCAAATCTGGGAGGGCCTGGAGAGAGGTGTCGGCGGCTATATGCCGGCATCCTCCGCTCCATGGCCCTCTACGGGGCCCCTATCTGGATTGGGGCCCTGAAGAAGAAGGGCAATGCCCAGCGGGTCGCGAGAGCCTACCGGACGGTAGGTTTCTCCGCGGCCTGCGCACTCGCCTCCACCCCGCCATGGGAGTTGGAGGCTGGAGTGCTAGCCGCCGTCTACGAGAAGACGGCGGCCAAGCGAGCGGCTGGCGATCCCCTCTGCCCCCGAGAAAGGGAGGCACTGAGGAAGGAGGGTCGCCAGGAAATGGTAGAGGCATGGACGGCCTCTCTCCAGGTGGAAAGATACGGCCGTCCCACGCTCGCGGCGCTCGCCCCGGTTTTGGACCGGTGGCTCGAGCGCCCCCACGGGTTTTTGTCCTTCCGGACGGTGCAGGTACTTACCGGGCATGGTTGCTTCGGTAACTACCTGCACCGTATTCAGCGGGAGGACACTCCTTCGTGCCACCAGTGCGGCGCTGCGGAGGACTCGGCACATCACACGTTGGTGGTGTGCCCGTCCTTCGACCAACAGCGGTCCGCGCTGGTCGCGGAGGTCGGACATGACCTCTCATTGCCCAGCATAGTTGAAGCTATGCTGGATAATGAGGGGGCGTGGTCGGCCTTCGCCCACTTCTGTGAGGAAGTGGTGGCGCAGAAGGAGGCGGCGGAGCGGGAGCGCGAGATTAACCCCCTCGCAGGCCCGCTTCGAGCAAGGAGAGGACGAGTTCGGCGGAGAACTCTTCGTCCTCTCCGTGGAGGTGGCCAGCCGGCAACAGGGACGGGGGTCCCTGTGCCGGCACTGCCATTGGCACCTCCACCGCTCGTTGGGGACGGCTCAGCTCTTCCGGCTGTCCCCAACCCCCCTCCTCCTAGTCTGAGGAGGGGCGTGGCCGCACACCCCGTGTAGGGGCCTGTGGGGGAGTGGGGTTGCGGGGAATAGCCTAGTGCAGTTCCCGTGACCCCATTCTATACCCACGGGTGGTTGAGCCCCGGGAGTTTTAGTGGGTATGCCCTCAGGCCGCTTCTTGTTAGAAGAAGCGGCCCGGAGGGTGAGTCCCACAGTACCCTGTCGCCCCCCGGCGGCAGGGTCTGCGTAATGCATTTCTCCCGGGAAAACAAAAAAAAAAAAAAAAAAAAAAGGAGCAGATGTTTCGTCCTTTAGGCCGATTGCGGTATTGTCAGTCTTTGCCAAAATCTTCGAAGCAATTCTCACTGAAAACCTCAATAACCAGATCGGTCATCTACTTCACAGCAGCCAGCATGGATTTCGCCAAGGTCGTTCCACCACCACAAATCTAGTAGCTCATGTAAACTACGTTTACTTACAGATGGATTGTGGAAAACAGGTAGATGCAGCTTATTTTGATTTTAAGAAGGCCTTCGATCTAGTCGATAACGATAGACTTCCACAGAAATTAGCCATAATAGGTTTATCACCCAAATTGCTGCAACTTTTTGCATGCTATTTAAAAGACCGCTCTCAATATGTCCACCTCAATGGATATTATTCCAAAGACTATTTCACAAGATCCGGGGTGAGTCAAGGTAGCACGTTAGGACCTACTTTATTTTTGATTTTTGTAAATGACTTACCCAGAATGATCTCATCTTCTGAATGTCTGTTATATGCTGATGATCTGAAGTTATGCATGGGCGTCAAAACCCAAGCTGATGCAATAAAACTCCAGCGGGATATAGACACTGTGTCTCAATGGAGTCATGATAATCATCTTCCTTTAAATGATATTAAATGCAAAGTTATGACTTTTACTCGTAAACTGAGACCAGTAAACTACAATTATTATTTATCGGACGTTCCTCTGGAAAAAGTATTTGACATAAAAGATCTAGGTATAAAGTTAGATAGTAAATTAGATTTTCATGAGCATATATTAAGTTTATGTAAATCTGCTCATAGGATGCTGGGTTTTGTTATTCGCACGGCGTCACAATTTGACAATGCACTAGTTGCAAAAGTTTTATTCTTTGCATATGTTCGCAGCAAGCTGGAGTATGGATCAGTAGTTTGGGATCCATATGAAGAAAAATATGTGCTGATGTTGGAGAAGATACAAAGGAAATTTTCTCGATGGCTTTACAAAAAGCTGTACGGATATTATCCTTACTTATATCCGTCGCTATTCGTCTCGGGGATGATTGGAGTCGATACTCTAAAGTACAGGAGAGCTGTGCTACTTGTAGTACACTACCTGTCGATATTGCATCGGCGGATCGATGATCCGGACACACTCGCGAGTTTCCGTCTTTTAGTTCCTACGGTCTCGTGGGACTCCGCGGGGCTAGTGCCGCCGCGACGCCGGCCGCGCCTGCTGGCCCCGCCTACTGCGCGCACGCAGCGCGGGGCTCACGCGCCTACTACCCGCGCTCTGCGACTTATCGGTGACATACTTGCTCGGCACGATGAAATAGACCTATTTGCAGACAGTTTTGTTCAAATCTGCTACAAGTACCGTAGTTTTTTGACATAATAAACATATTTAATACTATTGACATTATATAAAAAAATCTAAATTAATTATATTTTATTTATTTGATTTTATTGTTCTATTGTGTATTTTAATTTGCTTCTTTTGAATCAGATACTGACAATTTGGGCTATTTGTATTGATATTATCTGTCGCGCTTATTTTTATTTTATTTTATTTTTTAGTTGTAATTAATTTGACAAGGATTGTATTCTTCTGCTTTTTTATTGTAAATTATCCGTGAGTGTAATGTAATAATGTATCCTAACCTTATACTGCGTTTTGGATTCATTTCTGTTAGCATGTAAGGTGTCTGAATAATAAATAAATAAATAAATAAATAAATAAATAAATAAATAAATAAATAAATAAATAAATAAATAAATAAATAAATAAATAAATAAATAAATAAATAAATAAATAAACTAATATTGTTTGATTTGCAGAGTTTATTACTTATTATCACAGTTTTTGGTTACATTAGGTTTTCGGACGAGTTTCCCTCTTCGCTTCAACTACTCTAGTTTGTCCAAACATTTCAAGCAATGACCCAACCAAAAACAGCCTCCACACTCACTCTCTCGTACGTAGGCGTTGACATTAAGCCAACAATGTTAACTAACTCTCAACTGTACCTTCATTAATACTAACATACTCGTAACACCTTCGCACAGAAGAAACTTTCCAGAAACTACTCGACCTTAAAAAGTAATTAATTTTCATACAACTACCAAATTAATACCTATTATACCTAATTAGTAAAGTAAGCACCTACCTACAGAAAGTCGATGATGCTGCGAAACGAGATATTAGTTCCGAGATAATAAAAAAATAAAGTTTAAAAACTAAAACCCGACTACCAAAAAACACGCGAAAATTGTCTCTGCTGAAATTATTATGCCGTATAATGAATCTGTTTTGCTACAGTAGGTGGCATACGACCACGGCAATACGGTATAATAATTTCAGCAGAGACAATTTTTTTGTTTCGTACTTTTTATAGCGTGTTTTTTGGTAGTCGGGTTTAAGTTTTTAAATTTTATTTTTATTAAACATATTTTTAGTTATGTAAATAAAGTTACATATTTTAAATGTACTCAAAAAGCTCTTTTATTTGATACCCCACACGGCACCATCAAGCAAACATTTTTTTTTTAAGTTTCTTACTCTAAGTCACCTAGAGGGCGCTATAGTCAATTTAACGTGATTTCATGTCACCTATAACCAGAAGACAATCAAGATGCTTCTAACGACACCTCATTTGTTCAAATATGATAACTAGTTTAGAAGTTAGGATGGAAGAGATGAACAACCATACATACATACAGATCAAAATCATAACCCTCCTTTTTGCTTCGCCGTAGTCGGGTAAAAATAGGGGGGTTTAAAAATTTGCAGCGCACTTGTGACTCCACTGGTGTTGTAGGAGTCCATGGGCGGCGGAATCGCTTACCATCCGGTGATCCGTCTGCTCATCTGCCATTTATCATATAAAAAATGTGTTTTAAATAGTAAAAGAAAATGTTTGCCATTGCAATCAAAACAATGGCTTTTAGGACACTTCTACCCACAGAAGGGTCCTAAAACCCTCGTCTTCACTCCCTTTTTATAATATTTTTATAAAAAAAGCTAGACCCTTTGTCCCATGTCCTGATAAGGTAGCGATTAGGCCCATAGATTATATAAATATGACGATAAACGTTGTACGTGACCATGTTACGTTGGTATTATTATAAAATAACTCGTACGCGGCTCGAAGGACCAGTCGCAGACAAATTTCATTTTTGAAAATTCAATCAAATTCTCGCAGAAACAGCAACAAACAAAATGATAAATTATAATTAACGCATCTCATAGGCGGTTAAACGTTACTCGTATAAGTCTTATTTTTCATCTATCTTAGATTTTTAGTTGATATTTTTTATTGAAAATAACACACTTAAAAGTTTCATCTCGTGTTCAGGCGGGACTTGAACCCACACCTTCCATCGTCGGTTTAATAACGCTTTCAGTGGTCTAATTGGTAGAACATTCACCCGGATTGTGGAAAGGTGTGGGTTCGAGTCACGCCTGAACACGAGATGAAATTTTTAAGTGTGTTATTTACTTAAGAATAAATTGCAAGAGATTTTGAGATTGCTATAAAAAATATCAACTATTGATTTAGCAGTCTCACCTTAACTTAACGTAACGTCTGCCGCGAGTCCTTGCGTTTACTTTAGATATTTGACCGTGGGAGAGCCACGCTTGGGCCGGCTCGGCCGGAGTGATACCACAGCCTCACAGAAAACTGGCGTGAAGCAGCACTGTGCTGTTTCGCTGGGTGAGTGTGGGTACCGCAGGTCTAATTTGGGAGAAAGGTGAGTTTAAAGGTTGGCAGCGAACTTGTGACTCCACAGGTGTCGCGGCTGGCCATGGGCGGCGGCAATTGTTTACCATCAGGTGATCCGTCTGCTCGCCTGCCACCCATCACATAGAACAACCCATGAAAATACTTGTGTATGTATATTCTCGTACTTGCAACTAATACTTTCACTCATAGGTCAATGTACTGAAAAACATAATGATTGTATGAAAACGGATCTAGTGTGACGGCAGATCCGGTGTTTTCGGCGTTGACTCATCAATGTTTTCATTTCCATGTTCAGTCACCCGTCGAGGAGTTTCTACTTTCGCTCTCACTGACGGTGCACGGTTCAGGAAGTGTAGGTCAGGCATTGTTTTTGTTCTTGGCTATTTGCCTGTCGCCTCATAAACGTAAGGGAGTTGCCACACTGGCGGATTGAGAGCGTTTTCAAGGCGGAGCGACGGCAGCGAACAGCAAAATCGCCGCATAAGATAAGTCTAAACGCCATTGCTTTTTTTAGATAAAGAAAAAGATAAAAAACATTTATTTGTAATGTTGCGTGTCGTGTGTATTTAACACACGACACACAACATTACAAATAAAGAACAAAAAAACTGGTGATATTTAGACAAGTAAAAACAACACATAAAACAAAGGAAAAATAAACAAAAAAAAACCTCCAAGTTTAAATAATTTATGCGGGCAATACCTACATTTGGTCCAGGTGTGTTGCGGTGCATACAAAAAGGACTCACTCAGCTAAAGCCACGACTTAAGTGCTTTAGTTGCTTAAGTTATGGCGCTGGTATTATGTGAGCCCTGATTGCTATGACGCACGGACGGTATAAATACATATAATAAGTGTATGTATTAATACCTACTGTGTTATACATAGTTATGGGGAACAAAATATATAATAATAACGAATATATACCTGCGTACCTAAAGAAAATACAAATGAATAAATAAGAATATGATTTTAAATACTGGTAAATTGTATGTGAGAGGTCTAGGCTCGAGTGAAACGGACGCAATGGTTCAAGTGCCGGTTGAGACATGAGGATCGCGAGTTCGATACCCGGACCTAGGTACACAAATTTTGTGTACAAAAAACACCGGTAAATCCGTTGCGCATCCGCGGCGTGAACGCTGCGCAGCCGCGACATGTTCGCTACGTCGTCGCTCCACCTTGAAAACGCTCGCAATCCCCCAGTGTGTCAACTCCCTTAGGCCGATAACTGATACCATGAGAAAGCAAATAGAGTATGCGTGTACTTCAATTCGGTATGAATCAGAAACCCGGCGTGAAGCAGCGTCTTTACAATATCGCTGCGTGAATGGGTACCGGAGGCCCAATCCGGCGAAAGGAGGGTTTAAAGGTAGGCAGCACACTTGTGACTCCACTGAAGTTGCAGATGCACATAGGCGGCGGTTAATCAGTGAGTAAGAAAAACATTAGATGGACAGAATGTGTGATGAATGAGTCAATCATAGAGGAAGTGAGAGGATGATTGACAAATGAAGTCTTCTGGAAGAAGAAGACGTATTTTGCCGATTCCAGATAACCAACTGATAAGACAGGCTAAGAGATAGTGAACGAATCATCGAAGCTACATGCAAAAAATTGGGCACTGAATGTTTTCACGAAAATTTGTTCAAAGGCCTTATAGCATAGAAAAAAATTGCTGCGAAAACAAAAACCGCCTTCAAAACGCACGAACTAAAAAGTGTAAAATATTTTTTTTATCACTTTATACACTTCAAATAATTTTAGACCAGTAAGTACACCCGAGAAAAGGTGTTACATAAGTCGGCGCCCAATACTATCTTGTAATTTTATACAACATTCAAATATTCATCAGAGATTAGGCACCGACTTCCGTAAAATCTTTTCTCGAGTGTCCTGTTATAAAATGTTATTTGAAGTGTATATATAAAGTGATAAAAATATTATTTTACACTTTTTAGTTCGTGGTTTTTGAAGAAGGTTTTTTTCGCATAAATTTTTTTTTCAACCTTTTTAGTGTCTCATTTATTGGCGCCTCCCCTTCCACCCAAATAATTAACAAACCAATTGCGAGTACATTATTGAAAGAGTTATCCTTTAACACAAAATTAATTTAATCAGTCGTAAATACTGGTGCAGTTTTGAAAAAGGATACAAAAACATTACGTATGCTTTTAAAATTTGGGGGTTTTTCCAGGATCCCATCATTAGATCCTGATATCCTTATCATGGTATAAATCCGGAACTATCTAATTTCCAACTAAAAAATAATTATCTAAATCGGTTCATAAATGACAACGTAATCGGTGAACAAACATAAAAAAATATACATGTCGAATTGAGAACCTCCTCTTTTTTTTGAATTCGGTTAAATATATTTTATTAAATCTTACTTTGTGGTACGGACCCAGGTTCCAGGCCCAGGACATAGATCCGGTTTAGAAGCTAAAAAAGAACATCGGTTGGCGTCGCCTGTAATGTGCCATCCCGTCACCTTAATCGATTTCAGCTAAAACGGCCAATCTCAACGATCAGCCACTTACTTACCTTACCTCTCATATTCATTCTCACACAGTCAAAAATAGTTGAATAAAATGAATGAATCATGTAGTATGTTTAATTTCGAGTTGTATGTACTCGTATCACTAGGGCCCTCCCGCGTCATAGCCCAAGATAAATGTGTATAAGCGGCCCAAAATAAAAGTTCATGGAATAAATGCGCGCGCGCAGAAATATGTCTCAGATTTATTGGCGTGCGGTTACTGGACCGCGGCCAGCGCGTCACCGGTTACAGGTGACCTGACACAAGCCATATTTGATTTCTTCGACTGCGCCAAATATTTATTTTTAATAATTTAACCATGAATATAATCGATATCTATCAATTGGACTAAATTGGAATACATTTTTTTTTAATGTTATTTTGATGCGATTGGTGGCAGCCCAGCACACTTAACACCTGATGGTAAGCGAAAAGCGGTAATCGCTTACCATCAAGTGATATAGCTACTCGTCTGCTCCATATCTCATAAAAGAACCATGTACCAGTTGACCGGATTATTTTAAGAAATATATTTACTAGAACCGCTCGTCGACAATTTGAGCTAGATGATCACGGTCCGCTATGCGCAGGCGCAACGCTCCACAACTTAATAGGACCATGTCCTCCTCGGTGATAATTTTGCTGTTTATACAGAACAATCCGTGTGTCACTAAAGTGGTTCGCAGCTGGGCTACAGATTAGAGTGCAAAATAGTATTTTTGTGGCACCAAATATTATAACCATTTTTATCAAATGGCGGCGCTAAACGAGCCTAAGCTAAACGATTGTTATGTCCACTAGCGCCACATTTACTTATTTAGAGATCTCTGATCCTGGGAGAGCCGCGCTTCGGCATGAATGGGCCGGCTCGACCAGAATGAGTAAAGCCGTGTGGTCTCCGGCAGAGTAGAATAGGCCACCCTCACTCATACCGAGGTGTCGTAAAAGGCGACTAAGGTAAATCTGCTGGCATGATCATCAGCACCCAGAGAAGGAAAACTCTGCATTTATATCAAAATCCTCGCCAACCCGTCTGCCAAGCGTGGTGAGTATGGCAATTACCCCTCATGTGATTGAGGGAGGCCCTTGGGAGGGCTGACGACGATGACCGGAGTGATACCACGGCCTTGCAGAAAATAGGCGTGAAGCAGCACTATACTGTGTTTCGCTGCGTGAGTGAAGGTACCGGAGGCCCAATCCGGGGGAAAGTGGGATTTAAAGGTTGGAAGCGCACTTCTGACTTTACTGGTGTTGCGGGTGTCTATGGGCGGCGGCAATAGCTTACCATCAAGCGATCCGTCTGCTCGTGTACCACATAAAAAAAATATCTAGCTCACTAGAACCCCACTTGGCACGACTTCATCGAACAAACACCTAACAACATCTATTACTGGTAACGGATCTCGTAAGTCGATCAATTTTCCGTTACTGTCCCACGACGTTACCGGATTCCTGACGCTCTGAGAATATGGTAAAAACTTGTCTTTCATCTGACGGTTTAACTGTTCTTATTAGACTGTATTAAATACTTGCTAATAGGTGTAGAATGAAAGAACCAACAAGATTATTTCAGATTAAGACTATCGGAAAAGAGGTTTTTATCGCGTGTCCCTCAAAGTTGTAATTCTTGCGGAGCCTTTGTTTATGCCATAAATTTCCCTTATCTTACATCTACACCAGTTCTGTCGTCAACAAGTGTAACACACTTTATCTGGCTTACAGACTTTAGCCCTGAGGGGAACTTTGGCCAAAGATTGGAAAGAATTCAAATCTCGTGCAATTTTTTGAACAATTTAGAAGTTCATGAATCTAAGGAAGACACGTCACATTTACGAAATTCACCATCTTGTTAATTTTGACCTATGTACGTCCAATTATCCTGACGTCTTGCTGGTCTGACGCACTGTTGGTCTAGTGGCACAAGTACCGGGCCGTGATCTCGGGGTATTGGGTTCGATTCCTGGGTGGAGCAAAAAGTGTGTTTCGATTTTTTCTGGTTTGTGATCACCAATCCGCATTTGACAAGCGTGGTGATAAAGCCTAATCCTAATAAATTTCTATGATGGAGGCCTTTGCTCTGCAGTGGGAGTCTGAGATTTTCTTGATGTAGGGCATCTGGGGCATCGCATCCATTATTTGAATGCATAAGATGCGTCGAAGTTTATTCACTCTAGGTATGATTTTCACCAAGCATAGTATTACTCTATAGCACAAAATATACCAAGATAAATAAACTTCAAAAACTGTTAATACACCTAAATCTATTTAAGCGAAACCTGATTGATTGACTGACTGATCTACATAGATCAGTCAGTCAATCAATCAGGTTTCGCTACGTACATACGTAGGGCCAGAAGTATAAGCCTTATTCTTATGGCCTTGTGTTCTTAGATTTAAAACTTGAAATTTTGCACATGGGTTCGTAGCGTATGGGAGCACTAAGAAAGGATTTTTGTCAATTCACCCCTTAAGAGTGTAAAATGGAGGATCAAGGTTAGTATGAAAATAGTCTATGTTCAGGCCTCGGCGCTGTATTCCAAATAGAAGAAAAATATTGTTTTGACATTCATGTCACTGAAATCCCGCACAATGTCCAGCAAAATAAAGTCCCTAAACGAAGTGAGGGCGGGCTACTAGTTAATAATTATAACATGTGGGAACTAATTAAAACTTATACGATGTTAAAATGCTTTTTCATATACTAAAAAACTTAAACCCTACAAAAAAACACGCTCTAAAAAGTACGAAACAAGAAAATTTTACTCTACTGAAATTATTATGCCGTATCGCCGTGGTCGTATGCGACATTGATTTTATTTTATTATTATAATAAATCTGTTTTGCTACAGTAGGTGGCATACGACTACGGAAATTTGGCATTATAATTTCAGCAGAGACAATTTTCTTGTTTCGTAGAGCGTGTTTTTTTTTTGTAGGTAGTTGATAAACTTTATTTTTATTTAACATGTTTTTAGTAATGTAAATAAAATTACATATTTGAATTGTGCTAAAAAAGTTCTTTCATTTGATACCCCACACGGTACCGTACCGTACCGTTAAGCAACATTTTTTTTATTTCCTTACTCTAAGTCCCCTAGAGGGCGCTGTAGTCAATTTCACATGACGTCATGTCGCTTATAACCAGAAAATAATCCAGACTCTTCTAACACTAAATAACTAGTTTAGAAGTTATGAGGGAACAGATGAATAGCCATACATACATACAGGTCAAAATCATAACCCTCCTTTTTCTTCGCCGTAGTCGGGTAAAAAGGTCTCACATTTTTAAAACTTGTCCAAATATTGAAAGACCGCAAATATCATACCTACAGCTTACGGTCGGTTTCACGAGTCTGTGTTTTGATTGTTGATGGCGCGTAGGAGGTATTACTAATGCGGTTTTGATATCAATTTTATTTGTTTGCGCAGAATACGTTATTATGAAAGGCAGAATAAATATGGTTATTTCGGGCAAGTAGGCAGTGATTGGGATGTTGACTTTTTAGATAATCAATTTTTTCTCCACATTTTAGCCTTCTTCTATGACCTTTAATGAGGAGATAAAACGTGTATTATTCTATATTGAAATGGGCGTGGAGCTCCTTGAACCTTGAAGGATCAAGGGTTGGGTAGAAATCCTACAAAGCTTCGATCTTGATGCAAAAATTATATGTACATAGGTAGGTATTTGATATTTTACTTACAATTTATGGTTTCATTATATTCTTTATTTTTTTTAATATTCTCTCTTCCTTCTTTATTTTAGTCTGTCTCGACCTTCTGGGTGTAGGCCTCCTCCAATCTACGCCACTTGCTGCGATCTTAATTCTTCCAAAGTAAGTACGTAGATTTGTTTTTGTTATTTTTTTTTCTATGTATTACTGTGCAATCTCCTTATGTTTATGTTATGAGTCCTGTCTATGTAAATCTTTTATGTGATCAATAAATTTTTACTTACTTACTTACTTAAAGTGACTCCATAAGAACACAATATTGTTTTTTCTTAAGTAAATAACACAATTATAACTATCATCTCGTATTCAGGGCGGGACTCGAACCCACTCCTTCCACAATCCGGGTGAATTTTCTACCAATTAGACCACTTAACGCGTTACTAAGCCGACCAAATTTGTAAGTGCTTGATTCGACATGAGCTGTCGATTCGACTCCCGCCTGAACTGTTTAAGTGTGTTATTTAGGTACTTAAGAATAAATTGCAAAAGATTGCTATAAACATATCAACAATTGTTTTGTCTTATTTTGTTTAACGAAATCGGTGTTTCTTTTTTACAAAAATACAACACATTACCTTATCTGATGACGTTGGTACCGTAGGACGAATTCATCATCCTGTTTAAGAAGGTATTTTAGTTCATTGAATTTGAGTTCAAAAGTAAAGATAACCCAAACACTCACAGCGCCTCTTACATTTAATCATATACATTAATTTATTTACATTTAATCATTCAGTTGCAATCAATTCCCTCACGCGTCCAAAGAGCCGTCATGTACACACGGCGTCACATGGAGTTACCCTTGTTGAACTTTGAACCGTGCGTCCGTATGTCAGAGACACAAATGTTATTTTTGCACTGTGGGGGGTAGCTTGACTAGACGCCGGCATGTACACAATTTACTCAGCAATGTTTGCTTTGGCCGAAATGTTGCTGTTTACCATCCAGCGCGACTTCAATCGAGCCTTTTAAGGTTCCGCAGCTAGGGTACCGGGGCAGCGTTACCATAGGTTTTTAATAAGAAGTGATAGTGAGCGCTGCTTTTGGTCCAAGGGTTGCGGATTCGATCCCCGCACAGTACAAATATGTGTGTGTATGAACATGTCTGTTTGAATTGGTCTGGGTGTTTTCTATGTTTTTATAAGTATGTACTTACAAAATAAAAGTATTATAATATGTATATATTTGTAAACCTACTGTTGAATCTGATTTCCGTAACACAGGTGCAATCACCTGTGTAGTTCAGGTAGGTAGCTCAATAGCTACCTACCTACTTAAACTTTAGGTAGTATTGTTATCTTACGGATTGCCTCGATGGACGCTATGTGCACTTGAAGTTTTAGAATAATTCTAAGCTTGAAGTCCTGAGTTCAATTTAGGGAAACTCACTGTAGAACGCATTGGGACACGATAAACTGGTGATTTGAATAGGATGGCTGGTGTGAGTTGGATACATGCTCAAGATTAGGTTAGTAAGCGTTCTTTGGAGAAGGCCAACTTTCAGCTACGCCGATGGACTGATTGACGTGAAGAAGGTGATAAAAAAGTAAATAATGTAAAACCCTAATTTTAGTTTAGTGTAACACGCTGACCGGTGGCTGGCGGCAGTCCAGACGGCTGTCAAACGCCTGATTTACCCGACCGTCACCTCTTTGATGTCGCCGGCTTCCTGGTGCTGCCCTCATAACACGATTACTGATGAAAGATATTATCATCATCATAACTAGATTGTAAGAACATTACTTATCTCAATTTAAGATTCCGTTGGATGTTTAAAATAATCAGTTTTCTAATTTTTTACTCCTAGGAACATTTTTGTTATGTCTTAAGAATTTGATTAGATTATCTTATTCGTAGAATTCAGAAATGCTGCTCTTTTTGAAAGTTTAGGCGAAATATCAAAGTGAATGTATGTTTACGTTGTAAAATATTCGTACTTAATTCGTTAAATGTTCAGAACGTGCCTCTGGCTACTGTTTCTTTCATAATCATATTTGAGTTTGGAGTACGAAGTGTCAACATTCTGAGTAGACAGGCTATGTACTTCAGTTCGTTTGTTGGAAAGAATATTGCATTGAACCGTGTTAAAGTTAAAATATTGCTTTGAACATCTTTCGTCTTCTAAAACCTGTCTTTACAAGAGGTTTTTCTCTTAGCGGTGCGGGACGCAAACTATACTCCAAGGTGTTCGTTTTCATGGTCCCACACTCATTGTCTTGTCTACCATTGGTGACCGTTACTAAAATATTCCTGTTGGATATGCTCGATGTCCACCAGTGGTGGACAAAAATAGGGCAGGACATCGGGAATCCTGGCAGAGGCGATTATGCCATAGTAACGTGCCGCTTCATCATCATCATCATCTTTATATCAGAAATAGAACGATCACTGCTTATTATATATATTACCGCTACGGCGGCCAATCCAACAATCAGCCACGTACACAGGATATATTACAGTGCTCATGTGTGTGCGCAAACGTGCTCCGAGGCACATAACCGCCGACTTCCAGACTCCAGGCTGACACTAAGAATTTCTTACTAACAACTTAGGTACAATTTTTTTTGGCCCGGCCCGGGGATCGAACCGGAAACCTCTAACGCAGCCGTCGCTTTAAAGTGCGAACCACTAACCGCTGCGCCATCGAGGCAGTACATAATAAGCTGAACACTTGAATACACATAAACCTCACTCCTTGAGTGTCACTTCAAGGCTCCGTACAGTCGGCGTAATTAGCAGATAAACAATGGGATCTCAAGGAGGTCTTACCGGGACTATCAACACATTGTCTGCGCTCAGCTGTCGCAGAAGCCTGGAAACTCCATTATGTTACGATTCAATCTAGGTTGTTGTTACTTCATTTGTTTATCTTTTCCAGAATAGCAATTAAACATCTCGTAAGAGTTCCTACAAGTACCAACTTCTACTCGTTTAGTACGGCATGAAGTTTAGCGAAGCTGTAACACTGGTTGAAATGATGTTTTAGGCGATTGTTGCTTGCACTTAGGCGGAGTCAAAAAGTGACCAATATTGAGGTTCTCCGACTAGTGCACCAGAAACGCGCACTCTTATCAACCATCAAGCAGAGGAAAGTTGCCTACTTTGGACATGTGTTAAGACACGATAGATATGAGTTATTGCAACTTATTATGATGGGGAAAATAGCTGCAAAGAGGCGTGTATGTCGGAGGAAAAAATTATCGCTACGAAACATCCGGAAGTGGACGGGAATCGCGAGCGCCACCAAGCTGTTTCGCCTCGCTAGAGATCGGAAAGGATATGCTAGATGATGCTGACGGCCAACCTTCTCTAGTCGGAGAGGCACTCTAAGAAGAAGAAGCACGTGTTGAGTCTCGTTATTCATGATAGGTTGCAAATGAGTAGCCGGAACAACACCAGTTCAGCAAGCAACACCATTTATATATTTTATAGTGGCACAGTACTTTGGCTTTGAATAAGATTATGATTGGCTGGCTTAGCCAAAGGTAAGGAAAAGGAAAGCCCACGTTGAAATTCCAAAGGTCGCGATGTCAAGGCATCATTTCTGTTGGCACTGCTATACTGGCACGAGAGATGATTTTTCATGCTTCGTTTGAGGGTTTCATTGTAGAACGGAGGAAACACATGCGCCGGCAACGAGTTCCATTTCTTACAAGTGACAAATGCTCTGCCAACCTTTTAGCCCGCTTGTCTCCCTGTTTGGCGAAAGTTGGATTTATCAGTATACGAATACGGCTAACAAATCAGAACTAACTTTTTAATAAAAGAGTGTAGAAGAGAATGTTGTTTGTCGTTTACTTTCATCTAATAAGGATTTAGCGCGCAAGAGAACGCGCCGGTTAGTTCCAACACCTATTTTTGGGGCCGAGCCAAATGTCTCGAGTGATCAACTCGTAACGAGCTATTTCACTTACCCTTAGGATGCTCGGCAGTTAATCCGATTTCTACCTTTAACTTTGTTGTTATTGTAATAATGAGTCCTTGTTATGTATCACAATTTGTGATGTTTTGGGACTTTCAAAGAAAGTAAAGAATACTCCCAAACAAGAGGCTGAGAAGCCACTTGTCTCAATTTATTAGTTATTTAATACTAAGTGTAAACGAATGTATTATCCTATTGGACCTTAAAGACACAGGAAAAAAACCCTTAGCCAACATTTAAACGTCTAAAGCATCAACTGCAAGACATATGACTTCCTAAAGAAATCATGTCATCACTGCTAGACCAACAGAGCTTCCACCACTACCTAATTTGTACCTGTGATTTTCTGTTAAGAAATTCACAGTGTTAGCCCGGAGTCTGAAAGTTGGCGGTCATGATCGTGCCTCGGAGAGCACGTTAAGCCGTTAATCCTGCGCATGATCTCTCTTCGGTCGTCTCACACCGGTATCCCATCAAAATGTGAGGATAAGGGAATAATAGGGAGAGCACTTGTGTCTGCGAAAGAACTTGTGCACTATAATATGTCCTTCGTCGATGGCTGATCGCTGAGATTGGCTGCCATGACCGGGAGGACATTAAATAACTTAATTTAAATATAACTTTATTGCAAAATCATTAGAACAACATGATAATTGTAATCTACTTATACAAGAAATCAATTTTAAGTTTACTGCCTGAACTAGGAAAATCCTGTATCTCAGGCAAAAACGAAGATAATAAAGGACTTAATTAACAAATTAATTTTAACAGTAAACAAACCAATACAATAACGAAAACGCAGAGTACCTGTGGCAGACGAGCAGACGGATCACCTCATGGTAAGCAATTCCGCCGCCCATAGACACCCGCAACACCAGTAGAGTCACAAGTGCGCTGCCAACCTTTTCCCCTTCCCCCCATTGGGCCTCCGGTAACCTCACTCACACGTGACTAACCTAACCTAATTCTCCAATAAATGATGTTAACTAATACAATTAAGAGCAAAACTGATGATTATGACATAAGAAACATTGGCCCCGATAACAATTTGATGACGCTAATTATTTCGTACCTACATATCTGTGTACTTAAATACGTTTACCTAGCAATACTTAATACTAAAATTAACCTTACAAAGTCTATGATTTCATAATAAAAACACAAGAATACGTCTTGGAAAAAACTTAAAAAATATAAGTTAATTAATATAATCTAAGTTATTACGCTATTAGGAGCCTTCATAATCAATTGAACTTATGAATTATTATTATTTACTTTAAAATAATGCTCAAATGTAGATCATAATTATTTTCCATCGACCTGACACGCAAGTTGCCGCGAGCGCACCCGATAGCCGCACATGCTGAGAGCTCACACATGTTCCTAAACTCCTGCGCAGATTCCTGGTTTGATTTAGTTTCTCGTATTTCCTTTGACCGTTTTAACTAATAGCTCATATTTTGTATAATCCAATAATAAATGTACGCTGGAGACGTGCGTCAGAGACGTAAAACATTCTGTTGTTATAACTGTTTCCTTGTTATAATGAGTTTGATAAATGTAGGAACTATTTGCGTTTTTAAAATATGTGTTTACATACTCATGGGATTTTAGTCGCAATAGATAAAATCGCTGAGCAATTATTTTTAATGACGTTATTTCGATTCTGTAGAGTAAGTACTTACTCTTTTTGCTCTTGGCTGTCTTTGCTCATCTTGATTGAAATTGATTTATGGGTTCACACGCCAATTATAGATACCTACCAAAACTTGAAGACGTTCGACTTGGAATCAATTAGAAATTTTAAGTGTACTGCGTAATGTCGTGTCACACCCAAGTTAGCTTTTGCGTGTTGTGTCGGTTATTATTATTTAAAGGTTTTTATTTACTTTCAAGGGACGTAGACTCCTTTAAAGTAGGTTTTCCCGAATTAAAGAGTTCTGACAGACAGACTGACGGACAACAACGTGATCTTAGTAAGGATTCGGTTTTTTCGTGTTGAGTTAGAGACCTCTAGAAACGAAGATTTTTTTAAGTGATAGGTGGCAGACGAATCACTGATGGTTAGCAATTGCCGTCGCCCATGGACACCCGCGACACCAGTCACAAGTGCGCTGCCAACCTTTAAACTCCCTTTCCCCCGGATTGACCCTCCGGTACCCTCACTCACGCAGCGAAACACAGCACAGTGCTGCTTCACGCCGGTTTTCTGTGAGGCCGTGGTCTCATTCCAGTCGATCCAGCCCATTCATGCCGAAGCGTGTCTCCCACGGTCAAAAGATATTATGAAGATATAGTAACCCAATCTGTCGTTCTCACGCACAATATTTGTTTGCCTTCCAAGTATCTAGGTCGAGCCCGGGCCGTAAACAAAGTTCCAGTTCTGTTTTCCTTATTTTAGTGAAAGTAGCTTGTGCATTAGTTATCAAAGGCATTAACGGACTGCCTCGCTGCATCCGCGTGAGCCTACGAACTAATGAGAGAATACTGTCCGCCCTGGAGGAGGGAGGGCTATTTCTGTCACTGCCATCTCTTTTATTCTTTGACATCAGTTGACTTGACACGAAAGGCAAGACGTTTCAAGTAATATAAATCTCAAAAAAAATATTAGTCAATGTATGTACCTTTACCTTACCCAAAAGTTATCTGACAACACCTCATTCATGGACTTAATATAGGTACTTAGTAATCAGCTTAAACAATTGTGGTATAGGTAACCGAATCAACGTCAATAGCGAAAATACACGCAAACACGTAAAAAAAACTGATTCTGATTTAATTTTAAAATTGATATGATTATAGAGAATGACCAGCTCAACTATTTATAAAGAGACTTTATTACTTTTATTATACTTATTCTATTAAGTATAATCCCTAAAGGTCCTTATGTGTCATTATTAGGGTTTATATTACTTTTTGTAGACACGTGATTTAGGACTCGAAATCTGGTCAGGTAAAAGGTACTTAAGTTAAAGGTCCTACAAAATATATGTTATTATTAACTTGGGATTTATATATTAAATTAACTCGTAAATTTAAACTATACCGTTCAGGTAAATACATAATCTTTACTATTTGGGCCTGATTCGACCAAACTTATTTCTATATTAAATGTTTGGTTCATTCTATACAAACCTAACGTTAAACCATAGATTTTTCTACGGGTCAAGATTTGTCAAATCCAGATTGAGATATCTCACCTCTTCTGAATTTGTTCCGGACAGTTTATTATCTTACCCTGTGGGAGCCTGTCATCTGGAAACCTATCAAAAAACATCTTTTAAAATCAGGTGGCAGACGATTTTAAAAGAACACACATTTAATAAAGAATGCATCATACTATCTCTGTTAAACCACCTGAAACTTACCCCGAAGGTTTACGATGTTGCAGTGTTTCATAACGAAAAACTTGCTAGCACTTGTTGTAATTAGCCAGCATGCATTAAGTAGTTACTGTTAGAGACGAAAGCTTCTAGCATGAATTCGTGATGCACTTAAATGGAACGTTTTTGATACGTGTAAAATTAGCAATGAATTATAAACGTTTCGTAATAATGTCTTATTTTAATGCAAATTCCAAAGGTTAGTTTTTTCAGCTATAAGTGTAATATTTTTAAATTACTAAAATTGGCAATGATTAATCAGAGGAGAGTTATATTTGCTTTGAAAAAAAACATGGCAAGACCTTGTCACCGCCTTGGTAAAGGCATTTCCAGAAATGTAGAGTACGATGAAGAAGAAGAATTATTCGTATGTGAGAAATAGTCAAGTATGTCTGAACTTGGCACCCTATTTAGGTCTTACTTGATTTTCAAATTCAAAATTCAAATTCAAATAGTTTTTATTTCCATTAAACATGTGGGTTATTGGGCATTACAGTAGGTCCCACACTAGGAAAAGTCCTGTATCGTGGGCATAAATAACAAAACCAGGAGAGCGACAGATTACATTTAAAACAAAGATAACATTATCAACTATTTGAAACTGTGCTAACACTAAGTAATTTATTTAACAAAGTAATTTATTTAACAAAAGTAATTTAGTTAAAAAGGTTTAAAAAAAAAAAAAAGAAAGGTATAAATATATTGTAATATAATATGCTTGCTGTCTGTGAAGTGTGCGAGCGAGATGATAAGAAACTAAACCTAAAATTTGTGTGACGTATGATTGTGTGTGTGTGTGTGTGTGTGTATGTGATTATGTGTGTAAGTTTAATTTATTTATTTATTAATTAATTATTTTATTTTAATTATTTTATTTAATTGCCTTAGTAGGTCTTCAGTCTCTTGGTAGGTTCGGGACAATAGAAAAGTGGAGATCGAAGATTTGGCTTGCCTTACAGTGAGGACCTTTAGATAGCATCGTTTTACAATTTTATTGTAAATGTATGGCAACATGTATTTCGGCAGTCTCTGTGCAAAGAGGTACGCACAATCACGGTTGGGAGTTTGAATACTCTTCTATGCGACATGGCTGCGAGCTTCGTAGAGTTTAGTACCTTCCGGTGGACTTTTAAGCAGGCTTTAAGAATATAAAGTTGACGTACACTTAAAACCTGTGCTTCTGCAAACAGTGCCACCGTGGGGTAGAGAAACGGCTTGTTGCACATTGTCTTGAGAACAGCACGCTGGGCTCTCTCAAGCACTAACATTGCGGTGACACCAGTTCCTCCCCAAACTGGTATACAATAGCTAAGAAGTGGTTCTCCTAAACTAGTGTACACCAGATGAAGAGTCTGGGAGTCTGCGGAGTGCCTAAGCAATTTCATCACATAGATGAGTTTCTCATTCGAGCTGCAGTCTTTTCAATGTGCTTTTTGAATGAGAGGTTCTCATCTACTACTACGCCTAGGTATCGTATATCTGGTGTCCTTTCAATGGTTTCACACGAGCAGCTGCAGCGATCACATGCTGCTGAGTGAAGTCGGAGTACCATGGGTGAAGGTGGAGCTGATGGTTTTGTCTTGTGGAAGCAGACATACTTAGTTTTAGAAGCGTTCAGAGTCAGCAAATTTCTGTTTAGCCAATTCTTAATAATTCCCATACCTTGTTCCGCTTTCTGAAACGCTCCTAACCAATTCCTATCATGGAATAAAGCTACAGTATCATCTGCATAACAGACAACTTCGACATCACCAACAAGCACATCATGAACATCGTTCAGGAAGAGGGAGAACAAGGTGGGTCCAAGAACGCTGCCCTGCGGAACGCCAAAACGTATCGGAAGCTCATCACTGACAATATCATTACCTAATTTCATGCATTGACGTCTGCCAGATAAGTAGCTTCTAAACCAATCTAACGGTAAACCTCTGACACCAGCATTATCTAACTTTTTAGCAGCAACTCTACCGGCACCGTGTCAAAGGCTTTTGCCAGATCTAAGAAAACACCAATGCATTTACGGTTTCTATCTAATTGATCTGAGACGAATTCCACCAGAGTAGTTACAGCATCTTCCGTTGATCGTCCTTGCCTGAAACCGAATTGTCTTTGTTAAAGCAGATTGTTTTTCTCAAGGTAGCTCTGAAACCGCTTGTTGACGATCTTTTCTAAGATTTTTGAATAGGTGGTCAAGAGAGATATTGGCCTATAGTTTTCAGGACATTTCTTTGAGCCACTCTTATGAATAGGAACCACCAGGGCTTTTTTCCAACTAGTGGGAAAAAGCCCGTGCTGATGCTAAGGTTGAAGATATGTGTTAAAGGCTCGGCTATTTCAAATCTAATGGCTTTAATGAGAGAGGGACTAAGGCCATCTATACCAGCTGCGCTATCATTTTTCAGTTGCATTATAATTTTGTCTACCTCATACACGTCTGTCGGTTGTAAAAAGAAAGAGCAGTTGCTTGGCGGACCCAAACTAGAATGAAGTAACAGATCCTTCTGTGTGCATTTATTTTGTGTGAGTAGTATACCTGCCAGGCGCTCACCGATGTTAGCAAAATATTCGTTGCAATGATTTGCCGATTCACGACCAAATCCTTTTTTTTTTTTTTTTTTGTTGAGCCAGGAGAAATGCGTTACGCATACCCATCCGTCTGTAAACGGATGGGTTATGTCGGACTCTCCTCTGGCGACGGCTTCTCCTAACGAGAAGCCGGCCAGAGGCATACCGACTAAAACTCCTGGGACTCTCCCTCATCTGTCCATGGGTGGGCGAGTGACATGGGGCCAAAGCTCGGAGCCTTTCACCACGTCACCCCCCGGACAGGGACGCCCGCCTACACGGCGGGCCCGGCGCTTCTCCCCCCGGGGTCGGGGGGAGGGATGGGGACAGCCGAGAGAGTCGTGCCGTCCCCACCAGGCGTAGGAGGAGGTCCGTGCAATGCCGGTGGTGGGGTTACAGCCCAGCGGATCTGCTCCTCGCAGGGGGAGGAGACGCAAGTATTGGCGTCGTCTCCTCCCTCTACGTGCCTTGCGGATCGCAGGGGCGAGAGGGTCAGCCTCTCGCTCGCGCTCCGCCGCCTCCTTCGCCTCCATCACATGCTCGCAAAATGCGGCAAAGGCCTTCCAGGCATCCTCACTCGCTAATATAGCTCTCGCTATATTAGAGAGTGAGAGGTCCTGGCCGACCCTTGCCACCAATGCGTGGCGAGCCTGTGCCCACGGCGCACACACCGCCAAGGTGTGCTGCGCCGTGTCCACAGGGTCGCCGCATGTGTGGCACGAAGGCGTCTCCTCCCTGCCGATTTTGTGCAGGTAATAACCGAAGCAGCCATGCCCGGTCATTACCTGCACCATCCGGAAGGAGACTACGCCGTGGTGACGCTCAAGCCACCGGTCCAAGACCGGGGCGAGCGCGTCGAGCGTTCTGCGGCCGTACGGAGTGAGGACGAGGTGCTCAGACCATCGCCTCTGGAGGCTCTTCCGAGCCTCCCTCCGTACGATCTCCCGCTCGGCGGGGCAAATGGACACCCCATTTGCCCTTTGTGCCACCGTGTAGTCGTACACGGCGGACACCACCACAGCGTCTGACTCCCATGGGGGCGTCTCAGCGAGTAAGCAGGCCACGTCGAAACTTACCGTACGGTAAGCTCGAGCGACCCGCTGCGCTATTACCCGCTGAGGCCCCCGCAAGAAGGGAAGATTTTCCCCCCTTGCCAGGGAGTCGGCCCAGACTGGCGCCCCATAGAGCGCCATCGATCTCAGGATGCCGGCATAGAGTCGCCGGCACCTGGACCCTGGGCCACCCAGGTTGGGCAGCAGCCATGACAGCGTGTCCGCTGCCCTGAGGAGCCGCGGTGACATCCTGCTAAAATGCAGGCCAAAATGCCACCGCGGGTCCAGGGTGAGGCCGAGATAGCGCATCTCGGCCTTCACCGCAACCTGGGTCCCTCCGACAGTAATATGCCTGCCGGAGGGAAACCTCTCGCCGGAAGACTGAGGGAAATATATGACCTCAGTCTTCTCGACGGCCACTTCCAGGCCGAGCCGCCGCACCCTCCGTATGACCAGGTCCGTAGTCCTCGACGCACCGCGCGCGGCGCGATCAAACGTCCTCCCCCGGGCAGTGATGAGAGTGTCGTCCGCATAGCAGACGACACTTCTGCCCCGGGGGAGACTGGTGCGCAGGACCCAGTCATACCCTATGTTCCACAGGAGCGGCCCGAGGACCGACCCCTGTGGAACTCCTGTCTCTACGGTGCGGCGCTGTATTGTGCCCGACCTGTCCGCGAACAAAATCTCGCGCTCGTCGAGGTAGTCCCCGACGAGGTTTACTAAGTATGGAGGCACCCGGAAAAATTTGAGTGCCTCCATAATTGTGGCGTGGGGAAGGGTGTTAAATGCGTTCTTGATATCGATTGATACCGCAACCACACCCTTCCCCTCTTCCGCCGCCAGATCCGTTTCGCTCCTTAAGCGCTTCAGAGCGTCTAATGTCGAGCGCCCCGCCCTAAACCCGTACTGGGCCTCTGAGAGGTCAGGCCCAGTGTCTTCCAGGTGAGCGATGAGTCGGTAAGCTATTATTTTCTCAAGTAGCTTACCGATCTCATCGAGGAGGACTATGGGCCTGTAGGCCGATGGGGAGTCCACCGGCCTACCCTCCTTGTGGAGCAGGACCAACAGGCCCTGCTTCCATATTTTGGGGAACCTCCCGACCGCTAGGCAGCGGTCGAAGAGGCCCCTCACGCGGCCCTCCATCTCCCCAAGGGAGAGGGCCACCACTCGGGCCGGGATACCGTCAGGCCCCGGGGCGGTCTTTTTGGCTCTGAGCCGAATCTCTGCCGCCCCGAACTCCTCCGTGGTGATGGGTGGGGCCACATCAACCACGGGGACCGCCTCTTCTGGCGGACGCATCCTGGGAGGGTGGAAATCGGTGCGGACTGGAGGAAAAAGCGTCCGCACCACCCTCTCCAGGAGCTCTGGCTGGAGGGTCTCGGTGACCGGGGGGCCTATGGGGCGCAGCTTACTTCGCGCAGCCTTGTAAGGCCTCCCCCACGGGTCCTGATCAAGACCCTCCAACATTTCTTGGCGCGCAGCGTTCTTCGCCCTGCCCATTGCGCCTTTGAGGGACCGCCTAGCCTCGCTGAAGGCCTGGTATAGGCGGTCCTCATCCTCGGGGTCCCTGCGGCGCCGCCGCTTGGCCCGTTGGAAGGCCCTGCGGGCGCTCCGACAGGTGGCCGACAGAGTCTCCAGCTCCGCCGACCACCAGTAAACCGCATGACGCGGGCCCGGGCGGCGTGACCGAGGCATGCTAGCGTTGCACACCTCGGTCAGCGAACTGCGGAGCGCGGACGCCGTCTCGTCGACGTCGGCATCGTCCAGGACTGGGAAAAACCAGTCCTGGACAAACGCTGCTTCCTTGGCCTTCTCCTTGTCCAACTTGGTGAGAGCCCAACGTGGAAAAGGAGAAGGCCTGTCACCCCGACGATGGGGCCCCGGTGCGCCCCCGACCCCGAACCTAATGTATCGGTGGTCGGAGAGCGACTCGGTTTCCTCGACGCACCATCCATCGATGCGTGCGGCTATGCTTGGGGTGGCGAACGTGACGTCCACCACCGAGCCTCCGTTGCGCCGCACGCACGTGTGGGTCGTGCCCCTGTTTAGGAGGGTGAGGTCGCAGGCGATTGCCCACGCCTCAAGGGCACGACCCCGCTGATCCGTTGCCGGGTTCCCCCATGCGATGGACTTCGCGTTGAGGTCCCCGGCAACAACTACAGGGCGCGGCGCCAAACGGCCCAAAACCTCGCCCAGCACGTTAATGTGCGCCTCGAAGTCGGCAAACGGCCGGTTGGGGGAGAAATAGCTGGCCACAATGGCCAGGTCCTCCCAACCAGCGACGACATAACCAGACCCCCTCTCAATGAATGAGAGGGGGGAAAGGGCGGAGGAAGGCCGCCTGAATATTGCAGCAACGCCGTCGCCGTCTCCGATCCAGTTGTCGTGGACCATGTAAGGCTCCACGACAACCGCCACGTCAACTTGCCACTCGGCCATTCTCTGGTATATCAGATCCTGGGCCGAGCGGCAGTGGTTGGCGTTCACCTGAAGGAAGGTGCGGTGACGGGGAGGTGGAGCCTTAATTGCCCTAGGCCCCACCGGCCGCGGCGAACCTCGCCGGCATATATGTCGGCCGGCTCGCAGCCTCCGACCTCCGCCGCCCTTTGCACTACGTCCTCCTTGGTGACGGAGTCATCCATCTCCGTCACCAAGAGTGTGGCACGTCTGACCGGCCGCCTGACGTGGGCTACGTCCGCTAGGGCCTCGCGTACTTTGGCCGCGAAGGCATCCGCGGCCGGGCCGCTCGAGGCCCCGGGGAGCTCAAATTTCCGAGCTCCCGTGGCGGTGTGCCTGCACCGCAGGTTTAGGCCCAGGGACCTTGCGTCCCCTAGGGCCTGGCGAGCCTTGACTAGGGCGGCGGAGTATGTTACGCCCTTTTGGACCGCCTCGGCCGTCAATGTTATGACGACGGCCGAGGATTTGGGAACAACCATCTTTTTGGCGGCGGTGATGGCGGGAGAAACGTTTGAAGGCGACGTAGAGGAGCCCTTCTTCTTCTTGTTGTTCCTTTTTGCCCTCTTCCCGCCAGTGAGGCCGACCTGCTCCGTGGGCGGAAGGGCAGCAGATGTGGGCGCCGCCTTCTTACTTTTCTTCGTCTTCCTGCCTACTGTCTGCCATCCTTCGTTGGCAGGGGTGGTGGCAGGCAGGAAAGTGTCCTCCGCCCACGAGGTGGAGGGCATCGGTTCGGAAGCGGGCGGCCGAATAGCCCGAGGGGCCGGTGCAGGAGCCGGGCGGGGGGCAGGGGCCGTCACTCCAGTCGCCGCAACGGAGGCGAAGCTCCTAGAGCGGGTGACCGGGCCGGAGGCAAGAGCGGAGTCACTCGACGCCTTCGCCGAGGACTTCCCCTTGCCCTTCCCTTTGTTGGAAGGAGGGGGAGGAGGGGGGGGTGGGGGCGCTGCAGCCTCTGAAGGGGTCGCCGCCAGTTTCTTTTTGTCCGCCGCTAGCGGCGGGCGGAGCCTGGGCTCAGGGAGGAGCCTCCCTTCGAGCCCTTCGAACAGCGCGCGGACGAAATTGCGCTGATGGGCCCGTTCCTCGAGAATTTTCTCCTCTAACAAGGAGGCCACCCGCATCTCGATGACCGCCTCCGCGTCTTTGTCCCTAGGCGCTGCCTTCCGCGTAGGAGCGCGGGGCGCGGCCATCGGCGCGCCAGACTGGGCGGTGGTTGGCGGGGCTCTTCCCCCTCGGAGGGCCTGCAGCTCACTTCTCACGGCCGCCAACTCCTCGGACAGTCGCCTGACCGTCGCTTGAAGGGCGGCCGTCTCCTGCGAGGACGAGCGTTTTGCCATCTCGGCCGTGATGGCGAGGAGCGAGCAGGTCCGGTCCTTCAATGTTTTCTGCAAAGTCCCCTTGAGATTTTGGGACTTTGCAGAGACGCCCAGTATTTGAGACGCGTCCTCGTTGGCGGACTGTTCGAGGTCCGCCAGAGACATGTCCGCGTAGTCGAACACGGGCGCCACGCCATACCCATACTTGGCGCGGCTCTCCCGTGTCCTGCGTTCCTCATCCAGGACGTCTTGCTCGTTCTGCGCCTTGATCTGCAGTTTGAGCGCGTCCGCCGCTGCTCTTCGCGACTGCGCTAACGCGATATAGTCGCCGGAGGTGATGGGCCTACCTGGGCCCGCGTGTTTTTTCCGTGCAGACTTTTTCGAGCAGTCCGAGCCGGAGTCCTCCGACTTGGACGTGCTCGACTTGGCCGCACGCTTCACGGCCTTTGTTTTCGCGAACCGCTCCCGCCTCGCAGAGCTCGCGTTGCTCGCAATTGAGTCAGTGTCCGACCCTTTAAGAGTGTCGGAGTCCGACTCCGACAAGTTCAGCTCTCCCGGACGGAAGAACATACTTCCGCCCGAGGTAGTTTTGCTGGCTGTGCCAGTTTGCGCCAGCTTGACTTTACTGGCTTTTGAGGGCACTGCCTTTTGCAGCACATTGCTGCAGGGCGTACAGCCCAAAGCCAAATCATTTTTAGTTTCACCCAAGGTGCCAGGGGTGACAACGTCCGAAGTTCGTTCCAAGTCCTGAGTGGTGACGCCGACCTTCGGGGCCGCCGTCTTTACTCCCAGTTCGACGATTGCCGAATCGCCAGATGCAATTCTATCGGTGTCCATATCAGAGTTTTGTGCCAAGTCGTTAGAGATTTCCAGTCCGATTTTGTTTGTATTATTATTTTTTTGTAAGCCATAATAGTCCCACGAGTTCAACGGAAAAAGAGGACCACCGGGACAGAGCCGAGTATCCCGGCTACCCTACTTACACCGGAGGAGGCGGGTGTTCCCCCCGGGATGGCCGCTAACAGGCTGGGCCAACTCCCCAGCCACCCGAAGGCGACCGACGCCGCGCGAGACCCCGAACGGGGCGCCCCAACGCCGATCCTTTAAGGTTTATTAATGTGGTTGTCTCCACCGGGCCGGCCAATTAAGGCAAGCCCGCTCCCACGCCAGAGAGGTCCTCTCGGACCCCTCCAGCGCTAACGAGTTAACCCTCCCCGGCAGGCACGCCGACCCGCCGGTTTGGGGTGATTTTTTATAGAGGTTTTCTTCCTCGCAGTCCACTCTCAGTGAGCGGACCCCCGGCCTCCTCCCAATGAGGAGGTTACGGTGTGCTAGGTGATTTTTTATAGAGGTTTTCTTCCTCGCAGTCCACTCTCAGTGAGTGGACCCCCGGCCTCCTCTCAGTGAGGAGGTTACGGTGTGCCGCTTTTGGTCCGCGCCGGCCGAAGCCGGTACCCCCCATATCTGGGGGGCGTTCCCCTATCCGCCACCGGGGGACGCGTCCGATAGCTGAGCGGAATCAGCCGACTCGAAGTGCAATGAGCCGACCAACAGCCACGGACGAAGTGCAATGAGCCGACCAACAGCCACGGATCACGACCAAATCCTTCTTTGACTTTGGTCAACTCAATGGCCGAGTCAGTTTTGGTATCGGAATGACTTATTTTTCTGATCGCTTTCCAAAATTTTTTTGGGTTATTTTTGTTGTTTGCCAGTTCCTCTGCCTCATAATCCCTTTTCAATCGATGAAGGAGGTCTCTGAGATAGTTCCTATATCGCTTATATACCAATTCTTGAACGCTATCGTTCGGATTTTTTTTATAATTAAGATGGAGTCTATCTTTATGTTTAGTGCATCTCAGTAGGCCAGGAGTCATCCAAGGTTTTAAGATACATTTAGAACGACTAGTGAACCGTACGCTAGTATGTTCTTTAACCGTAGTTGAAACTATCGAACCAAAACATTCAGCCGCCGTGTCGACATCCCGGCATGACATTACGGATAACCAGTCTGCGTTCTTAAGGTCTTCTGCTACTGCGCTGTAGTTGATCCTTAATATTTTCCGGGAATGTGGCTTAGCCTTAGTACAGGTCATACCAAACATGCAAACACTGTGATCGGTGATGTCAGCGTTTACAACTGCACCTGCGCATTCCACCGGATTGGCCCTGACAAATATATGATCGATACATGCACCTACCCTAGTGGGTCGAGTAATGGCTGGCAGCATGTTGGATTGAGCCATGAGATCAAGATACTGCGACGAATCCTGATCCCTAGGGTCAAGTATATTTATATTTATATCACCGGCTAGTAAAAGCTTTGGGGATTTTTCAAATGACTTTAAGGTGGAGCTAAGAGAGTCTATGAATATTTCCTTTCTTAAAAATGAAGGGGAACGATACACTGCTAGTATAGTGCCAATCATAGGGATATCAATGGAGAGGCCCTCGGCTTCAGAGAGATTTAGTTCTTGAGCTGACGCATTTCGGTTTTCTATGACGTAGACTGTGACCCCGCCACATCGACTTAGATTGTTTTTAGTTTGAAAAACATCATAGCCTGGAATTTGACCAACGAGGGGAGAACACTGTAACCAGCATTCTGTCAAAATAATCACATCAAAAGCAATAGCCAATCTGTCTAAGGCAATCAAAAATGGATCGAAGTTGCAGTTAATACTACGGATATTTAAAGTAAGTATTTTGAGCCCATATGAGTTATGGATCACTTCTTTTGCGTCTGATATTTTGACACCATATTTTACCGAGGTAAGGTTGAGTATTTGTTGTAGGTTTTCATGATCTAGTTCAGCAATACCATGAATTTCCAGCTCATTCCTCATGACAGCCTGTTCCTGCAGCGATACCTGACTCTGGAGATGTTTCACTGTATCCTTCAGCTGTGATATTTCCTTGTCCTTGCGTTCCACCAGACTTTCAAAATCATTTAGTTTTTGTATTAGAGTAGATGGAATATCACCTAATTGTGTTTTCAGCTCTTGGACTTCAGCCCGCAGGATACTAATTTGCGAGCCTTGTTGCTTCAGTTCAGCAACCTCCATACGTAGTTGTCGGAGCTCCGAAAGTACTTCTGAGCTGATGTCAGGTGTATCACAAGGCAGACTCAAGTTTCGGGAGCCCCTAATGGTGTTAATATTACTAGACTCTGCTCTAGTGTACGTATTGTTAAGTTTATCGTTTAAGCTCCGGATTGGAGTGCTGGCATTATTTTTCTTAGGTTGGCTAGCCAAGCATAATGGGCATACCCAATTGAGTTTATACTCATCTGAATATTCATGAAAATCTTTTGCAGATATGGTGAGACATTCTAGGTCAAATAACTGTTTGCAATTCTTGCAATCCATATAGTCGAAGGAATGGATCGACTTCCCACAGGCGTTACAAGTTGTAGACATATTGAAGGCAATATACCACTTTAATTAATTTTAATTATTAGTTAGATTTTTCAATTTAATTAGCAATATGCAATGTGCCGGATCGCGGTGTTAGATACAATAAAGTTGGAGATGCTTAGCTGTGACTGTGAGCCGGATCGCGTCGTCGACAACCGCGGCTGCTGGCGAAACTTGCCGATCGCGCACGAAGGCGTCCGAAGTAGGTAATGTTGTGACGCCGGCCGATGCTTGCTTGAATTATAACGGCGAGCTGAGATGTTTTATGCTTGTTTTATCCAATATTCTTGTGATTTCGTTGACAGAATGTTGCACCAGTTTACGGGTATTGTTTTAAATTATCGATTAATATAGGATACTATTAAGAATTAACACTTTTTACTTAAGATTGGGAAGTTAATAGCTGGAGCAAAGTAAAACAGGTCTGTCGCTGACAGAAGGTCGCGCGCGTATATGAAGATGAAGTCAACAATGAAGGCTAGGATAGGATATTTACAATATGGAACTTTGCTATCGTTGTATGTACAAACAGGATGAGCACAGATAATTTAATATTCGTTAAATTTCGCGCCTTCGTAATATAAAGCAAAAACCTAAAGATTTATTTTAATACGCATAAAGACTATCTATAATTATATTAACATTTTAGCTTAATTCACGTCTCTGAGTGCGGCAGTGAGATCTTTTTGATCTCACCTAATAAAAAGTGCCCATTGATCATAATTTAATCAGTGATGCCGATGGATCACTCTGGACTAAAAGGTTAGCGTTTCATTTTTGTAATCAAGGACGCCCAGCGAATAAAAATTACGAGGCTGGTTTTGCGTTGAG
>CM032467.1:28033874-28076916 GCA_019059595.1 Marasmia exigua | reverse complement strand
TCCTGGGTCACCAAAAAAAAAAGTCGGTAGATAGATAGACAGATATTCTTTATTCCACAAAAACAAAACCACAAGTATGATAAAACAACAACAGACAGTACAATAAGGCGGTTTTATCGCTTGTAGCGATTTCTTCCAGACAACCTTTAGGTAGAGGAAATAAATAACGTATTCGTAATAGGGGAAGGCGGTGCAAAGCAGTTTAACAAATGAAATTGAAAATGGGAGAAATATACATACTTATTATATTAAGTTACATGTTATGAAATATACTCTCCCCTCTGCGCAAATATTTATGTTTAGTAGGTAAAATAACAGTTTGTCCCGAAATAAAGGGAAATACCAGGATGACAATTTTCGAAACTTCTGGCGTAATTTCACGTTCAGAATAATTGTTTCAACAATTGTGGGTATTGTGTGTGTTAGTTTGCGTGTGTATAGTGATAGATTTTAAATATTAAACGAAAACTAATAGATATTAAATTACTTAGATTAGTTAGAAGAGCTATAGGTACTTGTATGAAAAAGCAATAGTTTCGATCTACATGATAGATAATTGCAGATCCCCTTGTTCCCCACTACTCAACTAAAATGCTCAACTAGTTGAGCAGTCGGACATAGTTTCTATCACCGAACCACTTCTTCCCCACTGCTCAACTAGTTGAGCAGTTGAGCAGTCGGACATAGTTTTATCACCGAACCACTTCTTCCCTACTGGTCAACTAATTGAGCAGTCGGGCATAGTTTATGTTATAAAACCACTTCTTCCCCATTGCTCAACTAGTTCAGATCACTTGCGATACAATTACACAAAAAGTCATAAGAATAGTAAATATGGCGTCTGTAAAACTGTTTTTTTAATGTAATAGGTGGCAGACGGATTACCTGATGGTAAGCGATTGCCCCATGGACACTCGCGACACCAGTGGAGTCAAAAGCGCGCTGTTAAACCCTCTTTCCCCGGGATTGGGCCTCCGGTACCCTCACTCACGCAGCTCTGTTTAAGATCAGGCGATCTGTCTGCTCATCTACCACCTATCACATAAAAAAGACATTACTTACAAAAAGATGTACTCTTGTTTAAAAAGGCCGGCAACACATTAGCGATCTCTCTGATTTCGCGGATTTTCATGGGCGGCGTTGATTATTTTCCATCAGGCGACTCTCTTGCTCGTTTGTCCGCCTCTAACATTAAAAAATAAATTGTGAAAGAAATACAAAACCCTCATATATTTCATCGCTTTGTTATATGTATATGTTTATACTCATATATATTAATATTATTGTAATACCCTTTTTAATGTAAGAGTGTGTCAATAAAATCAGTCGATAAAGTTTGCCTCAAACATCAAAGTCAAGATTGATGTACTTTGAGGACGGCTCTCTTGCCGAAATAATGATGTAGGTGGAGGATCACAAATCCTGTCATAATATTATTGTTATATCACAAGATTTTTTCCAATTATCTCCCGAAACCTTACCTTTGAAAATGACACTGAACCTTCGTGTTTGTTTTTACCAAATATAAAACCTAATGATAGATTTTTTTCTGATAACATAAAAAGAGAAAAAATGTTTTATCCCATAATTAGAAGCGGTTTTTTTCGCTGAGTGAGTGAGGGTAACGGAGGCCTAGCCCGCATAGAAGAGTAAAATAAATAACATGAACGGTGTTAGAAATTTTAGTTTTGAGTGATCCGACTCTGATGGAACATGTTTATAAAAACCATTTGGAAACAAGAAGTACCATTCCCCGCGCATACAAACGTGCATTTACAAACAAATTATTTTTTGTACGTACAATTTTGTTTAAAAACGTGAAACATGAAAATATTTAGATATATTTGTTATAAATAAAATGTTTACAAACATTTTATGAACAGTAATATAACCACAACATACGAGGGGTGGCTGAAAACTAATCTACCTAAGTATGAAGAAAAGACTTAAATGGATGATTTATATTTTATTTTTCTATGTAATTCTCTGCAACGTGACATTAGACCATTCAAAAAAAATGTTTTGTCTTGGGTGTCAAAATGGTCGTTTACCGCTTCCTTCATCTCTTCATCTGTTGAAAATCTGCGACCTCTCAAATTTTCACTTAATTTTTTGAATAGTAAATAGTCACAAGGGGCTAAATCTGGACTATAGGGTGGGTGGTTGATCTCTGCGAAACCAATTTTATGCAGGGATGACCGCGCCGCGAAGGCCACGTGCACGGGCGCATTGTCATGCAAAATCAAAACTCCTTTACTGAGTTTGCCTCATCTTTTTTCTTTTATTTCTTCACGAAGCTGGTCGAGTAATATTGCATAGTATTCAGCATTCATTGTTTTTTTTTTGATAAATAATCTATCATTAAAATCTCCTCGACATCCCAAAATATTCTTGCCATTAGTTTGCCTGCTGACGGCCGGACCTTAAATTTCCTTGGTGGCTTTCCACCTTTAAATTTCCTTTGCATTGACTCTTGTTTACTTTCGGGATCCCACTGGTAAATCCAAGTTTTATCACATGTCACTATTTGCGAAATAGTTTCTTCTTCCTCGTCCTTCACTGAGTCTAAAAATGCTTGACTACACTCCACACGCCTTTGCTTATCAAACGGCGTCAACATGCTAGGCACCCAACGCGCGCTGACCTTGGACATCCCCAAAATGTCCATGAATTATTTTATAAACTCGTTCCTTACTAATGCCAACATCTTTAGCTACCTTCCACTGCTTGATTCGCCGATCAGTCAATATTAGTTGTTTTTTGTAATCACCGCAGAAATTGGCCTTCCGCTACGAGGATCGTCTTCCAAGCTCTCAAGGCCATGTTTAAACTGTTTCGACCAAAACTTTGTAATGTATTCCGAAGGACATGAACCTAGGAATACCTTTAACATGCGCTACCTAATCTGGGTAGGCGTATTCCCTTCCCGATTGAGAAACTTAATCACAACGCGATGCTCAAATTTCATCATTTTGTTATTTTCTTCCGACATGATGAACACAACACCGCGCCAAAAATTTATAAATGCATTAAAACAAATGAATGTTATTTTTTTTAAAAAAGGAATAAACAAAGCCCATGTATATATTGCGGCCTGTTCCATTTTCAAAACTTTCTTTAACAAAGTATGTAGATCTTATATCAGCCAGCCCTCGTACCAATATCTAAAGTTATTGCCTTTCATGGAATCATCCAAATTCAATAATTTAGTTAAATTTTGTCAATGTGTGTTCTGTTCAGGATACTTACTCTATTTTACTATTGAAATGAAAAAAAAAGAGATCGTTCGTGATGATGATTCAACCAGGCTGGATCATACGAGATCAACAGATTTTGTACTTTGTGCAGTTGAGATAAGGTTAAAAACCAATTAAATAAATGATGTCTAGTTGCCCGGTAAAGGGTTAATATCTTCGTACACAGAGCAATATTGGCACACGTGCTTGCTTCGTTAAGGTGACGGGTAGGGCACACTAGCGACGCCAATCGATTTCAATTGTTAGCTACTAAGCCGGATCTATTTCAAACAATTTCGGGATTACAACGTCTCGGCAAACACTTATACTTATTTATTAATAACCATACACAAATGTCGGGTCCGTTTTTTGTACGCTAAAAGTGGCCGCTTTTGGCGGTAATCAATTATTCGCGTACAAAAACGGACCCAACATTCGTGCATGGTTATTTATTAAATACTATAAGTGTTTGCCGAGAGGTTGTAACCCCGAAATAATTTAAAATAGATTCGGTTTACTAGCTAAAAATTAAAATCGATTGGCGTCGCCGTCGCCGAGTGTGCCCTACCCGTCACCTTAAAATTTGTTATTTATTGCCACTCTGAACTCAGTTCCGTTTTAATAAATTGTATCTGATACTGAATTTCGTTTAGGAAAAAACATGCTGATGGAGCAATTTTTTCACAGATGTGAAAATAAAAAATGGCATCATGCCGATATGAATAAAAATTATATTGAAGCAGTTTTAATAAAACTCTGTAGGTATTATAGTTTTTATTGATGTTTTATTATACCTCGAAGAGTATAGAACCGCCTAAATTCTATTAACTTTTGACCATACTTTTTAGGTCTGTACACATGGCGTCACGTCAAATTACCCTTGTTGACCTTTGAACCGTCCTTATGTCTGGGGCACAAGTGCTATTTTTCCATTGCAGAGGGGTAACTTGATCTGACGCTGCTGTACCTTTTCTGCCATAAAGCGTAGGTATCTATATAGGTACACATGTACCACACTTTAGCCGTGTGGTCCCCGGCAGAGTAGAATTGGCCACCCTCACTCTTACCGAGGTGTCGTAAAAGGCGACTAAGGTAAAGCTGCTGGCATGATCATCAACACCCAGAGAAGGAAAACTCTGCATTTATATCAAAACCCTCGCCAACCCGTCTGCCAAGCGTGGTGAGTATGGCAATTGCCCTCATGTGATTGAGGGAGGCCCGTGCCCCAGCAGTGGGGACTTAAATGGGCTGACGATGTACCACACTTAACCCTTGCATTTTACTTATATCGTTAGCCCCAAGGCTAAGGGTCGCAATAACAATTTATTATTCTATAAGAATAGCCGGGTACCTCCAAATTGGCCTTTCATACGATGGAATTTGATAATGCGATTAAAATAACGTACTTAGGCCATATTCTGTGGATTTATTACGGTTATAAATGAATTGGTAAGTGCCTTTTTACCTTCGATTCATTTTATATCTCCACTAAGCCCTGAAGTGAATATGATGAATATCAGGTATCCTACTATATTAGTCAAGTCATAGTACCTGTAGGTACCTGTAGGTACTATGACTATCTATTCCTTGTGAGGAATGCCCTAGTTTGAGACTAGGTGATGGCGTGGATTGTCCACGATGTTAGAAATACCTGCGTTAATAAAAAGCTTTTAAACCTACCAAAATTATCTGAGCATCATCATCATCATCAGCCCATTTAAGTCCCCACTGCTGGGGCACGGGCCTCCCTCAATCAGGTGAGGGGTAATTGCCATACTAACCACGCTTGGCAGACGGGTTGGCGAAGGTTTTGATATAAATGCAGAGTTTTCCTTCTCTGGGTGCAAATGATCATGCCAGCAGCTTTACCTTAGTCGCCTTTTACGACACCTCGGTAAGAGTGAGGGTGGCCTATTCTTCTCTGCCGGGCACCACATGGCATTATCTGAGCATTTGACAGAAATCATTGATTTTTTCATGAATGGGCCGGCTCGACCGGAGTGATACCACGTCCTCACAGAAACAGCAATGTGCTGAGTTTCTCTGCGTGAGTGAGGGTACCGGAGGTCCAATTCGGGGGAAAGGGGGATTTAACGGTTGGCAGCGCACTTGTGACTCCACTTGTGTCGCGGGTGTCCATGGGCGGCGGCAATCGCTTACCATTAGGTGATCCGTCTGCTCGTCTGCCATTTTTCAAATTCATCAGTCAAAGGATTTGCGTGGACTTCTGGCGGATGACTGGCAGGAGGTGGCGCAGGACCGACCAATACCCTCAACTGGAATTCAAGACCAAAAAAGCTATTAAAATGTTGCCACTGCAATAAAATGATGGCACAATAGTATATACCTATTTCCTAAAAACATACGCTGACATAATTTTTTATTGGTCATTTTATTTCTATAATTTGAAGACGTAATTTTATTGACTTATTTTTACATAAATACAAGACCCCTTCATAAAAACTTAATCATCGGTAATGTTTGGTAGAAAAGCTGGTATTGAGCTGGGACACAAGCTCAATACCAGCTTTTCTGAGGTTAAGTTAAGGTTAATAACATTTGGTACAACATTTGAACAGGCAGCGAGGTGCCGCAAAGTGATATGTACATAAGAATCTTTGAATTACATCGTTTTTAACATTGCTATTGTGTGTTGAGTGAGTTGTCACGTGCAAAACTTGCTAAAAACTGCGAATCCATCAAGAGTAGTCTCGGCAGAATCCGTAGGTCGATAAAATGCTAAACACCCCGTTTTATTGAGTGACTGACACTAAGACTGACTTCGACAGTTGACTACCCACGTTGTCACAATTATTCTCGTATTAAAATGTTTTTTTTTTATCTTTTCCATACTGTCTTAATAATATGCCACACTTTCGTGGGTGTTCATGTATAATCCAAATTGTTTAAGTACTTTACATTACAATTTTGTCGATGGTAGTTGAGTTGAAAATAAAGTTATGTTTCTATTTTTTTGAGAAAATCCTTATCATGAATTGTGCTAGCCTAAACTAAGAAAACAAGCACACAACAAAAAGGTTGGTAAAACCTGAAAACTTGATTTGACAATGACATAAGTGCCATTGATAGATTTGACAGTGACGTATCTGTCGTAGTTTTTTCGGTCTTGAATTTCAGTTTCGCGTATAGATGGAGACTCTTATTATCAGAGGCCAAGGCTCACTTTGGGTCGCTGCGCCAACCCAGTTAGTTTAATGAGTCTGTTAAGCTTTGCTCCATTTAAAACTAGATTGGGCACTTCACTTGCGAGTTTGCCTGAGGCCTCAACTCAAATACCATGTACTCGCTCTTCTTCACATTATAACTTAGACCATGTATATAAAAGACAAGGGCATACTTCTCACAAACACTAAGCATTTTTCTGAGAGCACCAATCGTTGGAGCCAGGAGCACCATGTCGTCCGTATAGCTGATGGTGTTAAAAATGTTGTATTGTAACGTTAATTGTAGGTAGACAGGCCTTACTGTGATCACATTAGTTTGGCTTCAAACAGCCAATTAATAGCAATTATGTTCTAACAAGAAACTGGATATTGTGGGTTCGTTTGATGATGTCGTTATGGTACTAAGCCCTCGTTTTGTTGTAATTTGTTCTTGAATAACCAATGAAAATGCACCTTGGCGTATTACTGTCATTCAGTTGTCTTTTGTCAAATGCTTAGATATATACTTATATGATACTCTATCTTATAAGCAAAGAGATGATACTAAAACTAAACTCACTTCAGGTTTATGCGATCTACTTGGTTTCATAAGTGTTGTTTTTTTTAATGAGGGTTTTCGCGTGTGATAAATCCGCTAGATGGCGTACTGTTGGACTGAGGTCTCAACCGAGACCGACGTCAACGTCAATTGTTGTTTAGTTTGTCTAATTGACATTATGACAGATTACGTTTAAAAATAACCAATCAAATTGTATATTAACCTCACTCCTATACCTAGTACTAAATCTAGCGGATTTTTACACGCGAAAACCCTCATCCATGTCAGCAAGTTTATTTTTATTCCCTAAACTCATTTTGCCAAATCCAGAGACAATCATGTAATCTCAGTCATTTAATACTCATTACTCAACATCAATAGAATGAATGCAAATTTATTTGAGGATAAGAATGGAAATTGTTTCCTTAAGAGCGGCCTCTCTTAAGGCGACGGGTAGCCCTAACCAGCGACACCATTTGTTTTTAATTGTTAGCTACTAAACCGGATCTATTTTAAACAATTTCGGAGTTACAACCTCTCGGCAAACACTTATACTATTTATTAAATAACCATGCACAAATGTTGGGTCCAACGCATACGCGAAAAATTGATTTACGCCAAAAGCGGCCACTTTTGGCGTGAATCAATTTTACGCCTACAAAAACGGACCCAACATTTGTGCATGGTTATTTAATAAATAGTATAAGTGTTTGCCTAGAGGTTGTAACCCCGAAATAGTTTAAAATAGATCCGGTTTAGTAGCTAAAAATTAAAATCGATTGGCGTCCCTAGTGTGCCCTACCCGTCACCTTAAAGAAGACTCTATTAAGTCTTTATACACGTATCTACTACTAACTCAAACATGGCAGAGTAGCAATTTTAAAACAATACAATTAATAAACACGTCAAACAAAAAATACATTTATTGAGTGTCACTAAATATTAACCAATTTATATTACAATCTTCATCTACAAGGATCTATCTACCTACCTACAGTCAATCATATTTAAACCGCCTAAGCCGTTAAAGTATCACGTCATTTATAAGTAAGTGAACTTTACCACTTCTAAGTTAAGAGACAAAGACGGCACTCTTTAACAACTAACTTTAAATTGTCTTTTCCCAGATGTAATGACTACATTAGGATATTGGCACTGACTGTACATTCTGCTGCAAAAATGTATACCTTCTCTTCATAGCTATCCGACTTCTACTTTCATAGACGGAAAATAATAACAGATTGTGTCAGGTACTAAAGTGTACCTTTTTTCAGCCGACTGTCCCACCAAAGTAACCAAATCTGTATTTCTATTTATAACCTTGGTACAAATTTAATCATAACAATTCGTCATTTCTCGTCAAGAAATTGGTCGCCCGTGTAATTCCATCTCCTGATTTAGGGTGAGCAGGGGAAAGTAAGGATAACTGGCCGAAATGAGAAAACTTGTAAATTTCAATATCTAAATCAAAACTTCCTTTTACCAACCGGATGGGTTGTCGGAAGTTGCTTATTGTTGCTAATATTTGCAGACGTGCCTGCGGTTCATAACTAGGCTTTGGTAGTGACCCTGTCAAATACACCTACCAATATTCGATGAACATTCGTTTGATGAATACTTGTATTTGTTCAGCGTCTGGGTTCGTATTTATTATTATTCACATCATCATCATCATCAGCAACCCACACTCGTCCACTGCTGGACATAGGTCTCCCCTAATGCACGCCACTGCTCCCGATTTTCGGCCACTCTCATCCAGCCCACACCAGCCAGCCTTCGAATGTCATCATCCCATCTTGTCGCAGGGCGTCCTACACTACGCTTACCGAGTCGCGGTCTCCACTCAAGGACTTTACGGCTCCAACGGCTGTCAGTTCTGCGGCTAATATGACCAGCCCACTGCCACCTCAGTTTGCTAATTCGGTGGGCTATGTCAGTGACACATATGTAAGCACTTTAGCTACATAGTACATAATCAAGTCAAATGATATGTTTAATAGTAACAACTGCTCGTAGACATCGGCATCCCGCGAACCAGTATGGCAGTGCCAACGGAAGCAATGTCTCCACATCGCGTCCACGATGACAACGTGGGCTCTCCTCTTGCTTACCTTATGGTTAAGGAGAGCATGGGAAACAGTAATGCCACTGCCTACCGTTGAGAAAGAACTCTCTTCAGAACTCGTATAAAAAAGAACATAGCAATTAGAGAACACCTCGCCTCGGAGCTCTTTCCAGAAGCCAAATTCTCGGGACGTGATATAGATGTCGAATTAGGTACCTATGAAATTGCCTATTAATTTAGCCAACGTGTGTGTGTGTGAGTATTAGCAGCCTGTGTATCACGTACACGCGGAATGGACAACATTTCAAAATTGCTAAGCTCTGAAACAAAAAATACCAATTCTTTGTTTACTTTTCCGCTGCTCGAATATATATTTATTAATTTTTATATTGCTTATTTACTGAGAAAAAATTAAAAACTAAAAAACGTAAGATGACGTCATCGGACGGCAGAATGTTAAATATTTCTTTGCTTAGCACATTATAGTTTTAAATTTACGAAATGCCAAACCCATGACATGTAACTGTCAAAAAAAAAGACAACTTGTCAACGTTGAATGTATGAATGACGTTTGACAATGTTGACACTAGTATTATTTACCTTTGACAGTAGTACCTTTTTTTTACTAAAACAATGATAAGCAAAGGAATATCGCTGTATTCAGCCGTCCAATGACGTCATTTGGCGCTACGTCTATTTAGAATATAAAGAATTTCAATAATTATTTTATGTATGAAAATGGCCAAATTTTGAAAAAAGAAAAAATATGGGTCTGTTCATTTTATGTCTATTTTCATATAAAAAAACAATATGGACATGTTAAAAATATGAAATGTTGTCCATTCGTTCAACGCCCTACGCGTACAATACAACAATGCGTTCAGGATGTTGCTGGGGCTCCCGCGATTCCGCAGCGCCTCCAACATTTTTATGGAGGCCCGCGTAGACAGCTTTGACGCATTTATGAGAAAGAAGGCAGCCTCACTGCAAAGCAGGGTACGTAGCAGCACTAACACCATTCTGAATGTAATTGCAAATAAATTTGATAGCATTCTGTTTTTGTATTCGTATAATTTGCTAGTAAAGTAATAAAGAATGTACCTAATTAATTAATACTAACTTACGCTAGACAATTTTAACAATTTTATAAACAGATTTGATTAATTTTATTTTTAATCGAAATCGAAAAATTGATTCACGTTAAAAGGGGCCGCTTTTGGCGTAATCAAATTTTCGGGTACGCGTTAGAGCATGTTTGTGCATGGTTATTTCATAAATAGTATAAGTGTTTGCCGAGATGTTGTAACACCGAATTTGTTTAAAATAGATTCCGTTTAGTAACTAAAAATTAAAATCGATTGGCGTCGCTAATGTGCCCTACCCGTCACCTTAACTAAGTATGTCCTATTAAGAGACAAACAGGGGTTTTATAATGTCTTTTAAAAGGTCAATACGTTGCTTATTCCTTTTTAAAAGGTCGGCAACGCACTTGTGACTCCTCTGGTGTCGCGGGTGTCCATGGGCGGCGGTAATCGCTTACCATCAGGTGATCCGTCTGCTCGTCTGCCCCCTATCTCATTAAAAATGTTTTTATGAAATGTATCAGATTAGATATATTTATTTTAATAAAAACAATGTATTTCAAAACAATACCGACCCGTTTGGAACAGTGGTGATGAACGCTGCCATTTTGGTCCTAAGGTTGGGTTCGATTTCGATCCCAGCACAGTACAAATATTACTGAGCATGAATGATGTCTGTTAAAAAAGTATTATATATTTATATATTTGTAATGCTACTGTTGATTATGATGTCCTTAACACGATGACGCCTTCCTGCCATCAAGCACACCCGCGAACGAGGGGTGGCAGACGGTGGGGGAAAAGAAGAAAGGGAAGAAGGTGAAGAAAGCGGCACAATCCCAGTCTGCCATCGCTTCAAAAGCCCTCCCCTCTGAACAGGTAGGGCTAACAGGAGGGAAGAAGAAAAATAAGAAGAGGAAGAAGAAAGCCGCCCCCGCCTCCTCTCCTTCTTCCACGAACGGGCCTTCCACCGCCGCTGCCCCGAGAAGATTGGTGATGCCGAAGTCCTCGGCCGTCATTGTCACCTTGACGGCTGAGGCTGCAGCGAAGGGCGAGACCTACCCGTCGATTCTGACGAAGGCTCGCCAGGCCATAGGGGACGCCAAGTCCCTAGGCCTACATACACTGCGCTGTCGTCACACCATCACGGGAGCTCGAAAACTAGAGCTCCCTGGCGCGACTAGTGGTCCGGCTGCCGACGCCCTCGCGGCCAAAATCCGCGAGGCGCTAGCAGATGTGGCCCATGTGAGGCGCCCCGTCCGCTGCACGACACTCCTGGTGACGGAACTTGATGACTCCGTCACCAAGGAGGACGTGGTCGCCAGAGCGGCGGAAGTTGGTGGCTGCGAAGTAGCAGCCATCAAAACTGGTGAGGTCCGCAGCGGACGACTGGGTCTGGGCCAAATCCGGCTCACGCTGCCCATCGCCGCTGCCAAGGCGATCCTCTCGGCCGGCCGCCTGTTGGTCGGCTGGAGTTCGGCTGCAGTCCGGGCACTCGAAGACCGACCACTTCGGTGCTTCAAGTGCCTCTGCACCGGACATGCCTCGGCCCTCTGCCCCTCTGACGTTGTCCGCACACACCTGTGCTTCCGGTGCGGACAAGAGGGGCACAAAGCCGAGGCCTGCAAGGAAAAGACGCTCCGCTGCGCTGTTTGTGCCGCATCTGGCCGGCCAGCGGAGCACGTCATGGGGGGGAAGAGCTGCCGCCCTCCCCCCAAGAAGGGAAAACAGCAGCCGGCTTCCACTCGGCCGGCTGCTGCTGCCGCCCCTGGGGCTCCCCCAGCGGCGCAAGATGAGGAGGGGGGTGCTATGTCCGAATGATGGCTACGGCCGGACAACGCACCCTCCTCCAAGCGAATTTGAACAACTGCCGCTCGGCCCAAGACTTGCTATATCAGCGTCTGGCCGAGTGGCAGATCGATTTGGCGGTGGTCGCCGAACCCTACTTCATTCTTGATAGTTGGTTCGGCGACACCGATGGCACTGCAGCCATTTTCCGGCGGCCATCCTCAACTTTTCCCCCCCTCTCACTCGTGGAGAGGGGGTCAGGTTTTGTTGTCGCAGGTTGGGACGACTTGGCCGTTGTCGCCACCTATTTTTCGCCCAACCGGCCACTCGCTGAATTCGAGGCCTATTTAAACATCCTGGGCGCGGTTTTGGGCCGTTTGGCACCGCGTCCAGTGATTGTTGCCGGGGACCTCAACGCGAAGTCTGTCGCGTGGGGGAACCCGGCAACAGATGCGCGAGGTCGAGCCCTGCAACAGTGGGCGATAGCGGTCGGCCTCGCCATCGTAAACAGAGGCTCGGCCCATACGTGCGTGCGGCGAAATGGAGGATCGGTGGTTGACGTCACCTTCGCCACCCCGTCTGTAGCCGCACGCACCACTAACTGGAGGGTCGATGACTCCGAGTCGCTGTCCGACCACCGGTACATCCGCTACGGGGTCGGAGGCGCGCCGGGGTCGATAAACGCCACGCGCAGGCCTTCTCCTTTTCCGCGCTGGTCGCTCACGAAGTTGGATAAGGAGAAGGCCAAGGAGGCGGCGTTCGTCCAGGACTGGTTCTTCCCAGTCCTGGACGAAGACGACGTGGACATCACCGCGTCCACACTCCGAAGCGCCCTGACCGAGGTATGCGACGCGAGCATGCCTCGGGCACGACGTCCGGGCCCGCGTCATGCAGTTTACTGGTGGTCGGCAGAGATAGAGACTCTGTCGGCCACCTGCCGGAGGGCTAGGAGAGCCTGCCAAAGAGCAAGGCGGCGTCGGCGCAGGGACCCCGCAAACGAGGACCGCCTCTACGAGGTCTTCAAAGAGGCGCGCGGGGCCCTGAAACACGCCATTGGCAGAGCCAAGGACGCCGCCAGGGCGGAGATGTTGGAGGGTCTGGATCGAGACCCGTGGGGGCGGCCGTACAAGGCGGCGCGCAACAAACTGCGCCCCATCGGCCCCCCGGTCACTGAGACCCTCCAACCGGAGCTCCTGGAGAGGGTTGTGCGGACTTTGTTCCCAGTCCGTACCGATTTCCGCCCTCCCAGGATGCGCCCGCCCACAGGGGTGGTCTCCGTGGTTGATGAGGCTCCGCCCATCACCACGGAGGAGTTTGGCGCGGCGGAGCTCCGTTTGCGCGCCAAGAAGACCGCCCCCGGGCCCGATGGAGTCCCGGCCCGGATTGTGGCGCTCTCCATGTCGGAGATGGAAGGCCGCGTTAGGGACCTTTTCGACCGCTGTTTAGCGGTCGGGAGGTTCCCTAAAATTTGGAAGCAGGGCCTGTTGGTCCTGCTTCAGAAGGAGGGCAGGCCGGCGGACTCCCCGTCGGCCTACAGGCCTATCGTCCTCCTCGACGAGGTGGGCAAGCTGTTTGAGAGGATTGTAGCTGCCCGCCTCGTCGCCCATTTGGAGGAGACTGGGCCTAATTTTTCGGAGGCCCAGTACGGCTTCAGGGCGGGCCGATCTACAATCGACGCCCTGAAGCGCCTCCGCAAGGAGACGGAGGAAGCTGCGCTGGAGGGGAAGGGGGTTGTTGCGGTGTCGCTGGACATCCAGAACGCTTTCAACTCCCTCCCCCACGCTACGATACTGGAGGCACTTCGCTTCTTTAGAGTGCCCCAGTACCTCGCCGTCCTTATAGAGGACTATCTCGAAGAGAGGCAGGTCGTCTACGTCGATCGGAGCGGCCTGCTTCAGCACCGCGCGGTCGAAATGGGAGTTCCACAGGGGTCGGTGTTAGGTCCGCTCCTGTGGAACTTAGGATACGACTGGGCCCTGCGCGGCAGCCTCCCCCGGAGCAGAAATGTCATCTGCTATGCAGATGACACGCTCATAACTGCCCGGGGGAAGACATTTGACGGGCCGCGCGGTGCTGCAGCCAGGGCGGCAGAAGCGGCGGACCGTGTTATTAGGAGAGTGCGACGCCTCGGCCTAGAAGTGGCTGTAGAGAAGACGGAGGCAATTTATTTTCCCAAGTTTAGAGAAAGGTTCCCCTCCGGCAGAAACATAACTGTCGGAGGGACCCAGGTTGCAGTGAAGGCCGAGATGCGCTATCTCGGCCTCACCCTGGATCCGCGGTGGCATTTTGGCCTGCATTTTAGCAGGATGTCACCGCGGCTCCTCAAGGCAGCAGACACACTCTCGTGGCTGCTGCCCAACCTGGGTGGCCCAGGGTCCAGGTGCCGGCGACTCTATGCCGGCATCCTGCGGAGTATGGCGCTCTACGGGGCGCCAGTCTGGGCCGACTCCCTGGCAAGGGGGGAAAATCTTCCCTTCTTGCGGGGGCCTCAGCGGGTGATAGCGCAGCGGGTCGCTCGAGCTTACCAGACGGTAAGTTTCGATGTGGCCTGCTTGCTCGCTGAGACGCCCCCTTGGGAGTCAGACGCCGTTGTGCTCTCCGCCGTGTACGATTGCACGGCGGAGAAAAGGGCAAGGGGGGAGTCCTTTTGCCCCGTCGAGCGGGAGGCCGTGCGGAAGGAGGCCCGTCAGGTCCTCCTGAGGCGATGGTCTGAGCACCTCGTCCTCACCCGCTACGGCCGCAGAACGCTCGACGCGCTCGCCCCGGTCATGGACCGGTGGCTGGAGCGTGCACACGGCGTGGTCTCCTTCCGGATGGTGCAGGTAATGACCGGGCATGGCTGCTTCGGTTATTACCTGCACAAAATCGGCAGGGAGGAGACGCCTTCGTGCCACACGTGCGGCGACCCTGTGGACACGGCGCAGCACACCTTGGCGGTGTGTGCGCCGTGGGCACAGGCTCGCCATGCATTGGTGGCAAAGGTCGGCCAGGACCTCTCACTCTCCAATATAGCGAGAGCTATATTGGCGAGTGAGGATGCCTGGAAGGCCTTTGCTGCTTATTGCGAGCACGTGATGGCGGCGAAGGAGGCGGCGGAGCGCGAGCGAGAGGCTGACCCTCTCGCTCCCGCTATCCGCAAGGCACGTAGAGGGAGGAGACGACGCGAATACTTGCGTCTCCTTCCCCTGCGAGGAGCAGGTCCGCTGGTGCGTGGGGCTGTAACCCCACCACCGGCATTGCACGGACCTCCTCCTACGCCTGGTGGGGACGGCACAGCTCTCTCGGCTGTCCCCACTCCCTCCCCCGACCCCGGGGGAGGAAGCGCCGTGCCCGCCGTGTAGGCGGGCTTCCGTCCGGGAGGAGTCGTGGTGCCAGGTTTCGTACCTCACCCCACGACCTCTCCCACTATGGACGATGAGGGAGAGCCCCAGGAGTTTTAGTCGGTATACCCCCGCCTTCTGCGGGGGGGAGTCCGACATAACCCATCCGTTTACAGACGGATGGGTATGCGTAACGCATTTCTCCTGGGTGACCAAAAAAAAAAAAAAAAAAAAAGGTAACCTTAAGCTACCTACCTATATCTCGGAGTCAGATCAATATAAGTATGTGATTTTGTGAAATATTTATATTTATACGTCACTGAGTGATGGATGACGTTCTGATCTCCCCTGTGCTACAAGTGGAAGCGTAGTAGCGTTTTGGATGATGTTGGTTTCAGATTGTAGGGATGGTAACAATGTATAGTTTTATTGTGTTCCTTTGCCTTCATAATGAATAAATAAACAAACCTTTCCACTTAGCCTCCATCCACCGTAGTCTTTTTATTGACAGGGTCGCGACGAAATTAAGCGCCATCGAGGACAAGACGGGCGTTTGTATGGAAATGGGTAAATAATGAAAAAGGCGTTGGTGTCGAATGAGATTCACTCCTCGGTATACTATTTTGAGACAACCTTGAGAGCTGGAAAACTTTCGGCATCCATCTTGCTTGAGTAATTATATAATTACTCTGATTCCATATTTACCACTGAGTTGCTGGAAATTAATAAAAAACCAATACTGAACATGATGAAATATAATTATATTTTAGAAAGGAGTTACTATAGTTGGGCTAAAATAAAAGGCTACATTTGACGCTTCAACAAAATTCGACAACGTAACCTTGTAACAACGGTCATTGAATTTATTAATCCTCCTATGTTAAAAAAGCACAATTCCTTAAATTTTATAAATTATGTTTGCATATTTATTTATTTCAATAAAGACAAATAAGATAATTTCGCGATTTACTTTCTCGTTAAACTATTTATAAACCTATTAAAAAAATAATTTTCTAGAAAATTGAACGTTGGCACAATGTTGTATGTGTCAACCCATTTTCTTTTTAAGCTCTAGTGATGTACCTACCCCAAATAATCGAACGAATACAATGTTAATCGTGTAGGAATATTCATTCATAAACAAAAAGTGACATAATGATTAAAATAAAATGTATTATTCTCTTGTTTAAAAATATGAATACATTAATCAAAATCAAAATCAATTAAATAATTATTTCTAATAACTTTGTAAAAAGAAAAAAATGTATGGCACACAATAAAGCGCTTTGATTTTGAAGAAAAAGAAATAAGCTGGCCGCGGTTCGATATCTAAGATCGGTACCTACTTTACTCGATCTTTTCAATAATATTGAGTCACATTACTCCAATTACAATTAAAAGTACTAATAACTCACGTTTGTTTGAAGTACATATCGTTCACCTCTCTATGAAGCTAGAATATAGAAACTTCAAGTGTGGCTTATTAGTGTGTGTAGTAGTGGCATACTGACTGTATGAATAAACGTCCAATAAACCTTAAATAATGCTGCAAATATGTAAATGTGTATAGCTACTTCACAATGAACTCGCGGCATTTTTAAAGTACATTACAGTTATAATACCTTATATATGTAACTTTATCATTTACTAATTTGTCATAAAATTGCAGTGATAAAAATTTGCTAGATGGGAGGGATGAGGGTAATGTAGACCGATGGCGAAACTGTTCGATTATCGATTTTATTTTCATAGAAAGTTTAATCGATTGATTTATAAAAAAATGGAATTTATGCCCTATTTTCTGCCAGTTTAAACTAAAAAAAACTGTTACACGAAATATATTACAACCAAAATTATTTAGGTAAGTCAGAGGATACGATTCAGTGCACAATACGATTTTTAGTTTTTGTTCCCCTGAAAACCGTCTTCACGATTGTTTTGACGCATCAATATTTTTTATTTGATAATAAAATTTACAAAAACGGTACTGAATTTTATCATATCTAAATATTACTTTTTCATTAGCATCGATTATATCTATTCGAATCTTATTCCATAGTCGGTCGTTGTTTGTTCTGTAAGGCACTTCACTAAGTTTGCGGTATCTGTCAAGAAAGTATGATATTTATGTTGTATGTTTTTTCAAGAAAAGAAAGCGATAATTCATGGGCGTGAGTTAAATTTTCTAATGCGTAAGGCATGTTTACTACTGAAGTACGCGGCGTTTGCGATCGCCAACCCTGATTTTAGTTCCTGCGAATGTACTTCGATGGGACAATAGAAGCCGTGTAAAACGTGCGTCTGTGTACGTGCGTATTTCGAGATTTGTGACTATAGGCTATTACTACCACTTGTATTTTAGAACTTTCTACGCTCTCTCTTTCTCTCACCTTAGCGTGTAATTCCCGGGTGCGTCCAACGCTGTCGCACTGGAACCCAGGGTACGCTTAGAGTCAAGATTTGAAGACCCTGATAATTTTACAATAAAGCGACTGTCTTCTGAGAGCCAGTTCAACTAGATCACTGTTACACGTTCAGAATTTTTATCTCAAAAGTTGTAGGGATCCACAACTTTGAGAAACTATCCAACACATGCAGGATTCCTCACGATGTTTTCCCACACCGCCGAGGTAATAGTAGAAATATTGCGGATCAAAATGGCCCTTCGGAAAGGACTGCTGCCTAACCGGCTGTTCACACAATGATCTCTGTTAAAATGTCATCTCTCTATGCAAGGGGTGCTTTGTTGCCGAGGAGACCGTCACATACGTAATCCTGGAATGCGATGCAGTGGCCACGCAATGAGGAAATATCCTAATAGACTGACCGGATGGCGCAATTGGTAGTGACCGTGCCTCTTACGCCAAACGTCGTGGGTTCGATCCCCACCCTGGACAAACATTCGTGCGATGAACACTTGTTTGTTCGGTGTCTGGGTGTAATATATGTATTTAAGTATATATTTGTGTTCCTCTGTTGTCTGATATCTGTAACGCAAGTGCTTAAGCTACATAGTACGGAATCAGGTCAACGTATGAGATGTTGTGAGAATTATTATATTATATATGTTATTATCCTCGGAACGGTGAGACCTGTGAGGCAGTTAGATTGGCTGCTATAGCCAGCCGACCCATCACGCACAAAGGACATAAAGCGAGTCTTATGCGGAAAAGAAAGTCCACTTTACATTACATTACATGTCAAACATCCACGCTACGAAAGAAGTCCCGCGGAAAAACATTGAACGAAAATTTGAGATTCCTAGTTTCTATAATCATAAAGTTCAAATTTGAATATTGATGGCGACTCAAGCACGCTTTTTACGGGACTTCTTTGGTGGCACGCACTCTACGTAAACAAATGGCACGATGACATTTGAATTTCGAACGCGTCACAATGTGCGCAATAGTTTATCAAAAGTAAAATGGCGGATGGTTTGGTCCTCGCAAACTAGAAATGTACCGACTAGTCGGCCGTTTTTATAGACGGCGACTAGTCGGCATAACCGCCGACTGGTCGGCCCACTTCTTACTCATATTAATATGCTTAAAAAATTTAAAGAGTGAGGTGATTGAAATAAAATTGTTACTTACTTGTTGTTTTTTATTACAGCTTAGTTACGTAATTCTACGAAAAAAAACATTCAATTAAAAACCAAACCAAGAAACGCTGGCTTTAACGTAAACACAAACAACGGAATGAATGAACGAGCTAGACATGTTTACACATGTCTAGCTCGTTCGTGTCACTCAGGAGTGATTGGGACTAAAAGATGTACATCATTGCAAAAGAGTTAATAACTCCGTAACTCCTTTGCTTCCTTTATAACTCTTTACATCTTTAACTCTCTGATGTGAAGATTGATTTTAGAAGGACGAAGTCCGAACCAATACTTACTCATTCTGACTAATATTTTAGAGGATATGATTAATTTAATAACATTAAAAAAACTGTTTTTGAAATTGCATATTGATATTTTTATTTTATAAATAAATCTTCTGGAAAAATGTGCATCAACTCAAACACATCAATGAGTCTTTAAATCTTTTCAGTCTTAGAGTTACAGAGTTATTAAGGAGTTAAAGATGTTAAAAGAGTTAGTGAGCGAGACTGGTACCACGGATCGTAAAGGAGTGAGTGAAATCGCTACCGCGGGATTTTGTGAGTCGAAAAGGGATGGAGCATGATTGGAACGTGTCACGCATTCATCTGTACGTATAAAAAATCTCCGGTGAGAAAACTGACCCTACCACTGTTGCAATAAAGTTCAAAATTATTTATTTGTATTGAATTTATTAGATTGGATAAACACGTCGATGAGACAACCTATCGCAATTCGCATCAATCACACCATTTAAGTCTTTTTAGTCTTTTGAGTTACCTACGGAGTTAGTTGGGAGTTAAAGATGTAAAAGAGCGATATAACTCTTTTTTCAAAAGAGTTATAACTCATTTGTCTTTTAAATGAGTTATGCTGCGCATCTTTAGAACGAGCCGAAAGACGGTCATAGACACGCTCACGAACATTCCCGACGTCTCCCGTATTCTGCCAAAAGCAATGATCGGCCTGGCCGACTAGTCGGCCGACTAATCTGCCATTTTGCTGCCGACTAATCGGCTAGTCGGCTTAAGTCAAAGTCGGCCCATCTCTAGTGCAAACCACAAAATAAGCACAAGATTCTGTGCAAACATAAAAATTATGTACTCTTGAATATGAGTTCTCTTCAATATTAGATAATGTTTGTCTGTTTAGTTGGCTTACTTTCGTTTTTCTCCAGTGCTAAATAGATTAGGAATTCCATCAATCAACTACCAAACACTTACATGAAACATTATGAATAGGTTTCATTTACGGTTTTAGATTCCATTAATCAAATGTAAATTCTTTGATTGACAGCGAGATTTGTTTGGGATCTAATCGATCAACCATGACATTAGCGGAATTCGCATTATATTTCATGAGCGATTACTTCCAATACAAATTCAATCAACTTTATTACAGCATCATCGTTTCTTTTTTTCCTGGGCACGACAACTGGGACAATAAAATTGCGCAACGTTTTTCCCAAGACACATCGTTTGTGTCGTTGATGTCATTAGCAACAAACCATTGCGCTAGCCGATCCCTGTACACCACTGTCCATGTTTGTGAATTATGGCCAAAATTCGACAATAATCCGAAATGCGCCACTGTATATTTTTATATTCTTATTATTATTTTCTTTTTATGCTAGAGGCGGACAAACGAGCAAGCGAGTCACCTGATGGAAAGAAATCATCGCCGCCCATGAACATCCGCGAAATCGGAAAGATCGTTAATGTGTTGCCTTTTTAAAAAGAGTACGCTCTTTTCTTGAAGGTCCCTAAATCGTAGCCGTCCGGAAATACTCCTGCAGCCAGACCGTTCCACAGAACTGAGGTACGTAATGAAAAGTTCCGGGAAAAACGCACAGTATTAGACCGCCATCCATCGAGATGATGAGAATGGAATGACAATCGCTTGCGAGTGGTTCGATGTGTATGAGAGTCGAAAATTTTTTCGATGATTTTCGAAAAGTCGTTGAACAAATGTTGTTCAGAATGGTTGGTAGAACACGTGGTTAAAGGGATGTAAATTTCTGATGCAGAGGAAGGACGCAGTGGAAAAAAGCCGGAATAATAGCCGCTAGAGTATCCAAATAATTACTTAGTTTTATTTAATAGGTTTAAGTATACATGGTATCTTGGTCACATGGAGACAGTCAGATATGATATATTGTTATAAACAAAGTACATACATGAAATTCAAAACAGTGTCAAAATATTGCCAGTGTCTGATTAGACAAAAAGCAGGTTTTACCTACACCTCCCCATAATCAGAACACTATATGTACACCCTGTATATAATACAATGTATGTACAAAAACGTTATATCAAAAGTACCTTAACACTAGCGCCTTATCAACTACTTAACCTAACTGCAGACAACACAAAAACAAATGACACTATAAACCAAACACTAGTATAACCCTAAATTAGTTAGCCACTTGTAGTGTCTCAGCTTAGGCAGCGGTTTTGTGAGAATGTCTGCAGTTTGGTGAGCTGATGGAATGAAAACTACATTGACTTGATTGGTGAATATGGATTCACAGACGAAATGATGTCGGATGTCAATGTGTTTCGTGCGGGCGTGATAAGTGTTATTCTTAGTGAGTTTGATGGCACTTTGATTATCGCACTGAATGGTGATGGGTGACGAAAGTGAAAAGATGTCGCTGATGAGTGAACGAATGTAAATGGCTTCCTTACAGGCTTCACTGAGGGCCATGTACTCAGCCTCCGTCGTGGATGTGGCCACGGTCCGCTGTTTACGGGACTCCCATGACACAGCTGAGCCACTCATTTGGAAAACGTATCCTGTATAGGATCGTCTGTCCACCAGATTACTACCGTAATCGGCATCAGCAAATCCGACTATGTCACCGCTACTGTTGTAGGTCAACTTTTTATTTTTGGTGGCCTTTAGGTACCGAAGAACGCGTTTTGCAGCTCTCCAATGTACCTCCCCATAATGTACGTTGAATTGACTCAAGGCAGACACGGTGTGAGCAATGTCTGGCCTTGTGCCAATCGAAATGTACATTAGACTTCCAATGAGCTGCTGGTATGGAAGGTCAGGATTTTCCTCCGTTGGGTCAGGTAACGTAAGTCTCGTACCAGTCTCCATGGGAGTCGACACCGGGATGGCATCTGTCATTCCAAACTTATCTATGACTTGCTCGATGTACTTAGTTTGGTCGAGTGATAGTTTTCCATCTTGGCGTATGACGCGCATACCAAGGCAGTCCTTAAGGGGGCCTAAGTCCTTAATTACAAAGGACTTTTGTAGTTCATCTTTGAACTCTTGTTTCATCTTCGCATCGTTGCTGAAGATGAAAAAGTCGTCCACGAATACTGCTACTATTAGTAGCTTTGCATCTTTGTGTCTATAATAGATGCAATGTTCGTGTTCCGAACGATTGAAGTGAAGTTTTTCCATTGCTTCACATACTTTTTTGTTCCACTGTCGTGGAGCTTGTTTGAGCCCATAAAGTGCCTTTTTTAGTAGGCACACTTTCGTCTTATCATTGGAAAAGCCTTCTGGCTGTTCCATGTATATTTCTTCCTCTAGGTCGCCATTGAGGAACGCTGTTTCGACGTCCAGGTGGTCGATGTCCAAGTTTAGCTTGGCAGCGAAGGCGAGTAGAAGGCGGATAGACGAAAGTCCTTTTGTACCATGTGAGTATCCCACGAAGATACAGGTTTGCGTCTTACAGTCGAGTTTTTTCCTCTTCTCTTTTGGAATGAGAGCATGGGCTTCACACCCAAAAACTCTGAGATGTGACACATTCACCTTTTTTCCAGTCCATAATTCCTCAGGAATCCGATTATTGCGAGCATGGGTAGGCGAGAGATTTTTAAGATAGATAGCTGTGGAGACAGCTTCTCCCCAATATGCTCGTGAAACACCGGAGTCTTGGAGCATTGACCTTGCCTTTTCGACAACTGTTCGGTTGACTCGTTCTGATACTCCGTTCTGCTGCGGTGTGTATGGCACTGTGGTTTGATGTACAATACCATTATTTTTCAGAAAGCGAGTCATTTCTCGACTTGTGAACTCAGTTCCGTTGTCGGATCGTAGAGTCTTTATTTTAAGGCCAGTTTGACATTCAACGAAGTTTTTAAATTCGGCAAACTTTTGAAAAACTTCGCTTTTCGACTTTAGCAGATAGCCGAAAGTCTTACGCGTGAAGTCATCTGTAAACGTTAGTAGATAAAGTGCTCCTCCCCATGAGTGAGTACTCATTGGTCCGCATAGGTCTGTGTGGACCAATTCCAACTTATGGTTGGACCTACTAGATGAGCATTTGAATGGCCTTTTATGCATTTTGCCTTGTAGGCATGGCACGCAGGTTTTATGTAGATCGCTAAAAGACAATGTTGTGTAATCTACACCTACAGCACGATTTTTTAAAATATTTAGGGCTCTGGGATGTAAATGGCCTAATCGTCTATGCCACAGCAGAGCGGACTCTCTGACTTGTCTAGACAAGGCATTATGGTTTGGCGTGTCCAGTTTGTACATGCCTTTATGATTTGAGGCTGTCGCGATGACATCGCCTGACACATAACATCCTTCTTTCAAAAGAATTGTTGCACCTTTTGGGGAAAATATTACAACGAGCCCTTTTTTAATTAGACTACTTACCGAAAGTAAATTTAGCGATAAATCCGGAACAAATAAAACATCGGAAATTTGCTTAACCCTATTGGAAACATTTAAAGCTACTGCACCTCTGCCTTTGCTGTGGATTTGTTTACCATCTGCCACAGTGATGGGTTTCCGTTCCGGTTTTAGGTCCTGGAACTAATCACTCCTGTTCGTCATGTGACAAGTGGCACCAGAATCCACATACCAGTCGGTGGTAATCGATGGAGTAGAACTAGGGAAGCTATTAAAACAAGATAAAAGTGTAACGTCAGATGTATTATGAGCATGAGATGATGACGAATGACTTTTCTTGTTTCGGTTAATGCGTTTCCTACACTGAGATACTACATGGCTTAACTTCTTACAAAATGTACACTTTTTATTACACTTAGGCACACTATTTACACTGGAAGTTAAAGCACTTGATGTAGTAGCTGCACGAAGGTTCTCCCATGTTTCTTTTGAGGTTTCCGCTGACATTACTACGGGGTAGAGTTTTTCATGTAGGCCTAGGCAGATCTTAGACCTGGCCCTGGCGTCTCTCCTATTAAAGTCAGTGATTTCATCTGCTGGCTTAGTGATGCAATCCCAAAGATCCACGTTTATTAGATACATTTTCATTGCGAAACTCCATGTCGCGTAGTTGCAACTGCCTTGCAGCTTCGGAAAGCACGGTGTGTTGCTGCAAAATATTGCCAGTGTCTGATTAGACAAAAAGCAGGTTTTACCTACATAAATGTTCACAGATACACCCTGTATAGATATTATATGATATACATATATCGTATGACGACAAAATATCACGTCACGAGAATTGGGCTCCAGGGCTTTTCCCTAAACCTTTTTTTTTTTTTTTTTTTTTGTTGACCCAGGAGAAATGCGTTACGCATACCCATCCGTCTGTAAACGGATGGGTTATGTCGGACTCCCCCCCGCAGAAGGCGGGGGTATACCGACTAAAAACTCCTGGGACTCTCCCTCATCGTCCATAGTGGGAGAGGTCGTGGGGTGAGGTACGAAACCTGGCACCACGACCCCTCCCGGACGGAAACCCGCCTACACGGCGGGCTCGGCGCTTCTCCCCCCGGGGTCAGGGGGAGGGATGGGGACAGCCGGGAGAGCTATGCCGTCCCCACCAGGCGTAGGAGGAGGTCCGTGCAATGCCAGTGGTGGGGTTACAGCCCCACGCACCAGCGGACCTGCTCCTCGCAGGGGAAGGAGACGCAAGTATTCGCGTCGTCCTCCTCCCTCTACGTGCCTTGCGAAGCGCGGGGGCGAGAGGATCCGCCTCTCGCTCGCGCTCCGCCGCCTCCTTCGCTGCCATCACGTGCTCGCAAAAGGCAGCGAAAGCCTTCCAGGCCTCGTCACTCACTAGTATAGCTCTCGCTATACTAGCCAGTGAGAGGTCCTGGCCGACCTTCGCCACCAATGCATCACGTTGCGGTGCCCACGGCGCACATACCGCTAGGGTATGTTGCGCCGTGTCCACCGCATCGCCGCACGCGTGGCACGAAGGAGTCTCCTCCCGATGGATCTTATGCAGGTAATAACCGAAGCAGCCGTGCCCGGTCATTACCTGCGCCATCCGGAAGGAGACGACACCGTGGGCACGCTCAAGCCACCGGTCCATGACCGGGGCGAGCGCGTCGAGGGTTCTGCGGCCGTAACGGGTGAGCACGAGGTGCTCCGACCATCGCCTCAGGAGGACCTGTCGGGCCTCCTTCCGTACGGCCTCCCGCTCGACGGGGCAAAAGGACTCCCCTTTTGCCCTTTTCCTCCGCCGCGAAATCATACACGGCGGAGAGCACCACGGCATCTGACTCCCATGGAGGGGTCTCAGCAAGCAAGCAGGCCACATCGAAACTTACCGTTTGGTAAGTTCGAGCGACCCGCTGCGCTATCACCCGCTGAGGCCCCCGCAAGAAGGGAAGATTTTCCCCCCTTGCTAGGGAGTCGGCCCAGACTGGCGCCCCGTAGAGCGCCATACTCCGCAGAATGCCGGCATAGAGTCGCCGGCACCTGGACCCTGGGCCACCCAGGTTGGGCAGCAGCCACGAGAGTGGTGTCTGCTGCCTTGAGGAGCCGCGGTGACATCCTGCTAAAATGCAGGCCAAAATGCCACCGCGGATCCAGGGTGAGGCCGAGATAGCGCATCTCGGCCTTCACTATAACCTGGGTCCCCCCGACAGTTATGTGTCTGCCGGAGGGGAACCTCTCTCTCGCCTTCGGGAAATAAATGGCCTCCGTTTTAGCCACGGCCACTTCCAGGCCGAGGCGCCGCACTCTTCTTATTATTGCGTCCGCTGAGTTTGATGCTCTCGCTGCGGCGCCGCGTGGCCCGTCAAACGTCTTCCCCCGGGCAGTTATGAGAGTGTCATCTGCATAGCAGATGACACTTCTGCTCGGGGGGAGACTGCCGCGCAGAGCCCAGTCGTAGCCTAGGTTCCACAGGAGTGGTCCTAGTACCGACCCCTGTGGAACACCTGTCTGGACCGTGTGGCGCTGAAGCTGCCCGTTTTGGTCCACATACACCACCTGCCTCTCCTCCAGGTAGTCCTCGATGAGGATGGCAAGATACTGGGGCACTCGAAAGAAACGAAGTGCCTCCAGTATCGTGGCGTGGGGAAGGGAGTTGAACGCATTTTGGATGTCTAGCGACACCGCGACAACTCCCATCCCTTTCGAGGCAGCCGCCTCCGTCTCTTTTTGGAGGCACTTCAGGGCGTCGATAGTGGATCGGCCCGCCCTGAATCCATACTGGGCCTCTGACAGTTCGGGCCCTGTCTCCTCTAGGTGGGCGACGAGGCGGGCAGCTACTATCCGCTCAAAAAGTTTGCCCACCTCGTCGAGGAGGACGATTGGCCTGTAAGCCGACGGGGAGTCCGCCGGCCTACCCTCTTTCTGAAGCAGGACCAACAGGCCCTGCTTCCAAATTTTAGGGAACCTCCCGACCGCTAAACAGCGGTCGAAGAGGTGCCTAACGCGGCCTTCCAACTCCGACATGGAGAGCGCAACAATTCGGGCCGGGACTCCATCGGGTCCGGGGGCGGTCTTCTTGGCGCGCAAGCGGAGCTCTGCTGCGCCAAACTCCTCCGTGGTGATGGGCGGAGCTTCGTGAACTACGGAGACCACCCCTGTGGGCGGGCGCATCCTGGGAGGGCGGAAATCGGTGCGGACTGGGAACAGAGTCCGCACAACCCTCTCCAGGAGCTCCGGTTGGAGGGTCTCAGTGACCGGGGGGCCGATGGGGCGCAATTTATTGCGCGCCGCCTTGTACGGCCGCCCCCACGGGTCTCGATTCAGACCCTCCAACATCTCCGCCCTGGCGGCGTCCTTGGCTCTGCCAATGGCGTGTTTCAGGGCCCCGCGCGCCTCTTTGAAGACCTCGTAGAGGCGGTCCTCGTTTGCGGGGTCCCTACGCCGACGCCGCCTTGCCCTTTGACAGGCTCTTCGGGCCCTCCGGCAGGTGGCCGACAGAGTCTCTATTTCAGCCGACCACCAATACACCGCGTGACGCGGACCCGGGCGGCGTGACCGAGGCATGCTCGCGTCGCATACCTCGGTCAGGGCACTTCGGAGGGTGGACGCGATTATGTCCACGTCGTCTTCGTCCAGGGCTGGGAAGAACCAGTCCTGGACGAACGCCGCCTCTTTGGCCTTCTCCTTGTCCAACTTCGTGAGCGCCCAGCGCGGAAAAGGAGAAGGCCTGCGCGTGGGGTTGCTCGACCCCGGTGCGCCTCCGACCCCGTAACGGATGTACCGGTGGTCAGACAGCGACTCGGAGTCATCGACCCTCCAGTCGGTGGTGCGTGCGGCTACGGACGGGGTGGCGAAGGTGATGTCAACCACCGAGCCTCCATTTCGCCGCACGCACGTATGGGTCGAGCCCCTGTTAGTGATGGTGAGGCCGACCGCCACCGCCCACTGTTGCAGGGCTCGACCTCGCGCATCTGTTGCCGGGTTCCCCCACGCGATGGACTTTGCATTGAGGTCCCCGGCAACAATCACTGGGCGCGGTGCCAAACGGCCCAAAACCGCGCCCAGGATGTTTAAGTAGGCCTCGAATTCGGCGAGTGGCCGGTTGGGCGAAAAATAGGTGGCGACGACGGCCAAGTCGTCCCAACCAGCCACAACAAAACCTGACCCCCTCTCCACGAATGAGAGGGGGGGAAAAGGTGAGGATGGCCGCCGGAAAATGGCTGCCGTGCCATTGGTGTCGCCGAACCAGCTATCAAGAATGAAGTAAGGTTCGGCGACCACCACCAAATCAACCTGCCACTCGGCCAGACGCTGATAGAGCAAGTCTTGGGCCGAGCGGCAGTTATTTAAGTTCACCTGGAGGAGGGTGCGTTGTCCGGCCGTAGCCATCATTCGGACATAGCACCCTCCTCTTCAGCTTGCGCCGCTGAGTGAGCCCCAGGGGCGGCGACAGCAGCCGGCCGAGTGGAAGCCGGCTGCTGTTTTCCCTTCTTGGGGGGAGGGCGGCAGCTCTTTCCCCCCATGACGTGCTCCGCTGGCCGGCCAGATGCGGCACAAACGGCGCAGCGGAGCGTCTTCGCCTTGCAGGCTTCTGCTTTATGCCCCTCCTGTCCGCACCGGAAGCAGAGGTCTGTGCGGACAACATCGGAGGGGCAGAGGGCCGAGGCATGTCCTATGCATAGGCACTTGAAGCACCGCAAAGGTCGGTCTTCAAGTGCCCGGACAGCGGCCGAGCTCCAGCCGACCAAAAGACGGCCGGCCGCGAGCATCGCCTTAGCGGCGGAGATGGGCAGCGTAAGCCTGATCTGGCCCAGGCCCCGTCGTCCGCTGCGAACCTCCCCGGTCTTGATGGCTGCCGCCTCGCAGCCGCCAACCTCCGCCGCTCTCTCAACTACGTCCTCCTTGGTGACGGAGTCATCGAGTTCCGTCACCAGGAGCGTTGCGCAGCGGACGGGGCGCCTCACGTGGGCCACCTCCGCTAACGCCTCGCGGATTTTGACCGCGAGGGCGTCGGCGGCCGGGCCACTCGTAGCGCCAGAGAGCTCGAATTTTCGAGCTCCCGTGACCGTGTGCCGGCAGCGCAGCGTCGACAGGCCTAGGGACTTAGCGTCCCCTATGGCCTGGCGAGCCTTCGTCAGAATCGACGAGTAGGTGTCGCCCTTCGCTGCGGCCTCAGCCGTCAGAGTGATAATTACGGCCGAGGACTTTGGCACCACCAGTCTTTTGGGGGCAGCGGCGGTGGAAGGCCCGTTCGGGGAGGAAGAAGGTGTTTTCTTCTTCCTTTTCTTGTTCTTCTTCCCCCCAGTTAGTCCGACCTGTTCGGAGGGGGGGCTTTTAATGCGGCGGCAGACTTGGATTTCGCCGCCTTCCTCGCCTTCTTTTCTTTCGCCTTTAGCCCTACCGTCTGCCACCCCTCGTTTGCGGGTGTGCTTGACGGTAAGAAGGCGTCATCCGCCCACGAGGTGGAGGCCACCGGTTCTGGGCGGATGGGCTGAGCCACCGGTCCGCGAGACGCTGCCCCGGCCGCCGCGACGGAGGCAAAACTCCTAGTGCGGGTGACGGGGCCAGGAGCGGCAGTGGGCGTGGGCTTAGATGATTTGCCCACGCCTTTGCCCTTTTTTGACTGGGGGGCGGGAGGGGGCACAAGAATCTCCTGGCAAGCTGCAGCTTCTCGGCGGCGGTCCACCGCAAGTGGCGGGCGGATTCGTGGCGCCGGGAGAAGTCTATCCTCCAGCCCTTCGATGCAGGAGCGGACAAAGAACCTCTCCTGCATTCTCTGTTCGTGAAGGGCCTCTCTAAGTCGTTCCTCCACAATAGACGCCACTCGCATCTCGAGCACTGCCTCCTCGTCCTTCATCATTGGTGTTTGGGCCATCGCCCTGGGAGCCACTTTCGGCGGAGGCGGTGCCTTCCGGTCGGAGCGGCGGAGTGCAGCCTCTAGAGCGCCTTTCGGCTGAGGTGCGGGCATTGGGGCCTGGCCTCCTCTAAGTGCCTGGAGTTCCGCCCTAACAGTCTTCAACTCCTCGGACAGACGCCGTACGGTCGCTTGGAGGGCGGCCGTTTCTTCGGTGGCCGACCGCTTGGCCATTTCTGCTGTCACCGCTAACAGAGAGCATGTGCGGTCGTTTAGCGTCTTCTGGAGGGCGAACTTCAGATTTTGTGACTTTTTGGACACCCCCAAGATTTGAGAGGCGTCCTCTTCAGCGCACTGTTCCAAGTTTGCCACCGACATGCTTGAATAGTTAAGAACAGGAGCCGTACCGTACCCGTATTTGGCGCGGTATTCGCGGGTTTTTCGCTCCTGCTCTTGCAAGTCCAGTTCGTTCTGGGCTTTGACTTGCGCCTTTAGCGCCTCAGCCGCTGCCCTCCTACTTTCGGCCAGGCCGATGTATAAGCCAGTTGTGGCGGGCCGTCCTGGGCCCGCACCTTTTGCCACCTTCTTTCTCGTGGATAAGGAGCTCCGGTCAGAGCCGGAGTCCTCTGTCTTCGACCCCTCTGTGGCTGTGCGTTTGCGCGAGCAGCGAGTTTTTAGGAATTTCTCGCGCATCACAGAGGAGTCGCTCCATTCTGTTTCTGAGCCTTTAAGTGTTTCGGCTTCGGAGTCTGAAACATCTAGGCCTCCCGGGCGGAAAAATTGGCTTCCGCTCGGGGTCGTCACTTCGGTAGAGCTGGCAGGTGCTGCCACTGCCAGCTTGAGTTTTCGCCCTTTGGGAGGCACCGCCTTCTGCAAGACGTCGCTGCAAGGCGTCAATCTTGCTGTCACGTCAAGTTTTTTTGGGGTTGCAAATACAACCTCGCTGTCCGTGTCCATGCTGTTGTCAGATGTGGGAACGCCGACCGTCGGGGCCGCCGTCTCCACTGCCAAGTCGTCGGTGAGTGCCAATTCGAATGCAGAATCAGTGTCCAAAATAGGGTGAGCCAAGTCGTCGTTAGTTAAAGAGGTCCGGGTTTTGTTTGGGGGTTTTTTATTCGATGTATCCATAGAAATCCCACGAGTAGTGAGCAAATAAAAGTCCACCGGTGCAGAGGCTCGATACACCGGTAACCCGAATACGCCAGGGGGTTGGGAGTTCCCCCTGGGATGGCCGCTAACAGGCTGGGCCAACTCCCCAGCCACCCGAAGGCGACCGACGCCGCGCCAGGCCCCGAACGGGGCGCCCCAACGCCGGTCCTTTTAGGTTTTTTAATGTGGTTGTCTCCACCGGGCCGGCCAATTAAGGCAAGCCCGCTCCCACGCCAGAGAGGTCCTCTCGGACCCCCCAGCGCTAGCGAGTTAACCCTCCCCGGCAGGCACGCCGACCCGCCGGTTTGGGGTGATTTTTTATAGAGGTTTTCTTCCTCGCAGTCCACTCTCAGTGAGCGGACCCCCGGCCTCCTCTCAATGAGGAGGTTACGGTGTACTAGGTGATTTTTATAGAGGTTTTCTTCCTCGCAGTCCACTCTCAGTGAGTGGGCCCCCGGCCTCCTCTCAGTGAGGAGGTTACGGTGTGCCGCTTTTGGTCCGCGCCGGCCGAAGCCGGTACCCCCCATATCTGGAGGGCGTTCCCCTATCCGCCACCGGGGGACGCGTCCGATAGCTGAGCGGAATCGGCCGACTCGAAGTGCAATGAGCCGACCAACAGCCACGGAAAACTTTTCCCTAAACCTTAGCCAAGCACATTCAGTATAGACAGAGATTTTGAGGGAGTTATATGGGCTTTATAGGTACTACATTGAAATTGAAATTATAGATGACATTTTCATGACAAGATTTTTTTTAGAACAAGGGTTATCTTGGGAGGTTTAGCGGCTTATCTACTGCTGAACATTAGTGTGGGTATTTCTAGTTGCCACGACACTGGCATGTAATTTTTGGTGATCCTGCTTCACAATCGAAACACATACACATACTCATATGGTACAGTCTCCCTAATATATACATACCTGCCGGGGATGGACGGGTGATGCTTGGTTCTATTTTTTGAAAGCTTTTTCTTAACCAACATTTGCTCTTCTTAGCCACTTATTGTCATGACTCTGCTCGGCTCTAGGGTATTGAACCTGGACTCAAAGTTAAGATTAAACTACCAACAAAAAAAATGTTGCTGTATTCTGTTAGAACTTGTTGTTGTTATGTTAATTCACTAGATATCTATGTGGATGATGATTTTTGACTACATCTTAGTTTTGGTACCATAGTAATAAATACTCAGGGGAAAAAGACCTACGGTCTACAGAATACAGCCAAAAATGTGTCTGGTCGGACACCTGGACCAAAAAAGAGGCTGTCCTTTCTTTATTTCTTAAATTGTAATTATACCAACATCTTTACATAACATACCTATACAGTGTTTCAAATCTATTTTTACTCTAAAATGTTAGGGTTAAATAAACTCAAGCTGAAGTTAATTTCAACTTCAGTTAATGCAGAGCGAACGAGTGGCACGTAGCTGAAAGTAACTAAAAAGTGTACTTTCGTTGAAAACTAGTCAAGAAATTGAATAAGTTACGGTGCCTTTCAAATATTAACTTGTGATAAGGCCATGTTGATCCAAAGTAAAGTTTATTTCAAAATAATTTACGAGAGCTGGTTTTAATCTTTACAGTAAAAAGCTTTTTTAAGTAGTTAATCTACTAGTACCTACGCTATTCGTCACGAAGTTGTGCTTAAATACTTAGGTACACTTCGTGGCGAACCTTTTAAGGTGACGGGTAGGGCACACTAGCGACGCCAATCGATAACTTTTAGCTACTAAACTGGATCTATTTTAAACAATTTCGGGGTTACAACCTGTCGTCAAACACTTATATTATTTATTAAATAACCATGAACAAATGTTGGGTCCGTTTTTGTACGCGAAAAATTGATTCATGCCAAAAGTGGCCGCTTTTGGCATGAATCAATTTTTCACGTACGCGTTGGACCCAAAAAAAATTCATGGTTATTTAATAAATAGTATAAGTGTTTGCCAAGAGGTTGTAATCCCGAAATTGTTTAAAATAGATCCGGTTTAGAGCTAAAAATTAAAATCGATTGGCGTCGCTAGTGTGCCCTACCCGTCACCTTAATGTCATACTCGCTCACCGAGGCCTTCGTGGAAGGATTTTTAACCACATGTTAACAAATAATAAAGACGCTTACTCCAACCACCTTAATATAAATCGTGGGCTTAAGATTACCTACCTACCTAAAGCTTATACGCTCAAGCCGTCCCGTTAATATATTATATATTATATCTTGATTCATGATATATTATATCTTGACCGTGGGAGAGCCATGCTTTCTGCTTCGGCATGACCGGAGTGATACCACGGCACCACAGAAAACCGGTTTGAAGCAGCACTGTGCTGTGTTCTGCGTGAGTGAGGGTACCGCAGGCCCAATCCGGGGGAAAGGAGGGTTTAAAAGTTGACAGCGCACTTGTAATTCCACAGGTGTCGCGTCCATGGGGCGGCGGCATTCGCTTACCATCAGGTGATCCGTCTGCTCATCTGCCACCTATCACATAAAAAATGTTAAAAGGGGCAGACACGAGATTAGTTCGGGAACTTTTCTTAGACTCATTTTGAAATTAGGGTGCAATACTTTCACGTGTAAGACCCGCCCCTACCCTCTTCATTCTGAAATTGCGAATCATGCAAATTCATCTATGTACTGTCCAAGTGTCCATAGATAGCAACGCAAAATTCAAAAGTGAATAAATATGAATAAGTACAAAGAGACTAAGTTCAAGGCCTTGCAAAATAATACCTAGGTAATATAATAATATTAGAATCTGAATTCTGTCTTCTCTGACGAACCGAGCTTATGTTCTGTGCGATGATGTGCACTTAGATCGGGAGCTAGAGCATGTACGGGGGGTCCTACAGAACAATGGATTTAAGGGTCAGTTACCATCAAGACACAGAAGGAGACAACAGAAAGATAAGGTTGATAGGCAACCAGTATTTTACATAAGAGGAGTGACAGATAAGATCTCTAACATTCTAAATAAATACTCTATAAAAACTATCTTCACCTCACTACGAAAAGTGGCCCAATATCTGCGATCGCCCAAAGACAGCTTTCCATTAGAAAAACCTGGAGTAGGTATACAAGGTTGACTGCAGTTGTGGTAGTTCGTATATCGGCCAACTAAACGCACCATCTCATGCCGAAGAAAGGAACACATAAAAGCAGTCAAAAACAACGATAAACAGAAATAAGTAATCGCAAAACATTTGTTGGGATCGGGTCCAAATCACTGGATTGAGTTTTATAACCCTCAGATAATTTCGACAGAACGCCATTACATACCAAGACTGGTCAGGGAAGCGATTGAAATTACGAAGTACAAAAATTTCAATCGTGAGGATGGGTTTAAATTGTCAAATGTCTGGAATCCAGTGATTCGAAAATGTAATGTTATAAATATTTAAACATTATTACTATGATTTACCGTTTGTTAAATTATTTATAGAAACTATTTCATAAAACTATATGATTTAATAAAAGTAATTGTACTGACTTCTTGTGATTGGTCGACGACAACAACCAATCACAAGCAGGGAAAAGGAGGGAAAAATAGGGAACGGCGGTCAACCGATGGTACGACCGGTCATTCGTTGTTCGGCATGAGCACTAGACAGTATTGTCAATTTTGGATTTACCTATGTACTACAAGTCCTAGTTGTATCGTTGTAATTTGGAAGAATAAATTATATATTTAAAATTACTGTAAGTGTTCTACATTAAAGCTCCTCACTACTGAGTTGTGAACCAGTACGGTTTACATATCAGAAGTGGATTGTAACTTAAGTGCCCACAAAAGGATTGGAGATACGCGCACAAATTAGGTGTGCATATTAAACGTAAGTATTCATTGTTCACTCTGTTTCACAATGTTACCTACCTACTGTATAAAAAGCATGCAATGTAAAGGACTTAAAAATAATTCTTGGGGTTATTTATCAAATTTTATTTTTTTTGAGTAGTGAGTATGCTTATTTGTACATATTTTGGTACACCAAGATATGCAAAGCTGTTTAAATTTTATCTACAAAAATGTCAAGGTGAAAATTAATAGCAACTAAGGAATGTGAGGGACATTCCGTTTATTTTTTTTGTTTTTCATGCTTATTTCTTCTCTATGACTATTTACGCAATATTTATTATATATATAAAAAAAAAATATTTTTTTTATCAACGAATATGTGCCTTGTGAGACGCCCTGTTGGTCGAGTGGTTTAAGTACCGGGCCGTGATCTCAGGGTCCTGGGTTCGATTCCCGTGTCGAGCGAAAAGTATGTTTTGTGATCTAATTACCTCGGGTTTGTGATCACCAATCTGCATTTGGCAAGCGTGGTGATTAAGCCTAAGCCCATCATGATAACTTGATTTCTATGATGGAGGCCTTTGCCCTGCAGTGGGACAGTTTATAGGCTGATACTTTACTTTTCTTTTTTTTACGTGTCTTGTGTAAGTAATTGTTAGTCAGCACTCAGAATATGTTTTATACCTAGTATACCGCTTAAAATAATAATAATTTTAAAGTGAATAATGTGAATAGTGGATAAAAGTCGTTGATGAGAATCTTGTTAACAAGTTTTTTTTTCTTTGTTTTTGAGATCACGAGAACATGAATGAACGAAGGACCCCTCGCGAGACATTCACGCCACCACTAAGACTTCGTGATGCAACTCGAAGTCGTAGCCGTGGTCGAGGGCGTATTCGTTCACCTGAAGAGGACCGTGCCAGTCGCCACCGTCGGTCTCGATCCAGGCGGTCGAGGGGAAGGCGATCGAGATTGACCATAAGTCGGTCCCGCTCCCGCTCACAACGCTCAAGAAGGACAAGCTTGGGGAATCACCGTGATCGGCGCTCCAGGTCGCGGTCGCATACTCCAGGGCGGTACGAGGCGCGCCGCGCAGGTTCCAGTCGTTCATCCAGGCGCAGAGCTTCGCGCCTTCGTACGCCGTCCCATGAAGAAACACGTCGTGGTCGTGAGTCAGATAATAATTTATTTATTGAAAATTTTATTAATGCTCTTAAAGGTATGAATAATAATAATAGCGATCGCGATAAGTTTCCCGTGTTGAATAATGTAATCCCTGATTTTGATCCTTTGTGCAAGGAACAAACGGTTGATACGTGGCTTCATAAAGTTGATGAATGTGCGCAAATCTATGGGTGGAGCGATAAACAAGTCATACACTACGCTTTACCAAAATTATCGGGTGTAGCTAAAACCTGGTACCAAGGCCTACCTTCACTCTTGTTTTCTTGGTCAGAATGGAAGGTAAAGCTTAAGGAATCATTTCCAACAAGGGATAATTACGCTGATTTACTAACCGAAATGCTCAACAAAAAGGTACGGTATGGGGAATCGTTGGAAATATACTATTATGCAAAAATGAACCTACTAAATCGATGTGAAATATCAGGTAAACGTGCCGTAGATTGTATTATAGCAGGGATTGAAGATCGCGGTGTTAGATTAGGCGCACAGGGGGCAGAATTTACAGAACCAGAGCTAGTACTTAAGTTTCTAAAAACTGTTAAAGGAGATAGGTCCACAAACGAGCAATTAAGGGGGAAAGACAGAGATAGGCGCTCACAAAATAACTCTTTTTCTAGCAGTAAAGTAGGGCTTAACCCACAAAAACAGTATGGATCCAGCATCGTATGCTACAATTGCAAAGAAACTGGTCACCCATTCTTTCGATGCACAAAACCAAAAATTCAGTGTTCTAAGTGTAACTTACTAGGCCACAAGGACACTGAGTGCCCTGGGACGAAACAAAGTACCAACGATAAACCAAAAACGATTTTGAAGGTTGAAGATACAGGTAGTTCAAGTGCAAAGTATAGAATGCCCATCAAAATTGAGGAGCTATTTTCTGAATGTCTCGTTGATTTGGGTAGCGAAGGTACTTTGGTCCGTCTCAGTGAAGCTCAGCGTTTATCACTAGATTGGAAGGTAGGAGAAGTGCCATTATTAAGGGGTATAGGCAACGTACCATATAAGCCACTTGGTAAAGCTAATGTTACAATAGAAGTGCAGGGTGTAAAAGAAAATCACGTTGAAATTTTAATAGTAGATGATTATTTAATAAATTGTCCTGTACTACTAGGTCACACTTTTACCGAAAGACCTTCGGTAAAAATAGTTAAGACAGAATCAGACGTAATTTTTCAGCGAGTTAGTGAGGAAGTGGTTTTTATTTGTCCGCTTTCATGCGTGGAGGAAACGCGCATAAAAGGCGGTGAATTAGGTTCAATCTTAGTTAGCTCGCGGAATTCTTTTTCGGGTAAGGTTTACGTTAATGGAACTGTGCGTAATATTGTAGGTCACGAACATTATTTGCTACCTGGCGAGTATCAATTGACGAAGGGTACAGGTAGAGTTCTTATTCAGAATATAAGCCATAACGATCTAGTCATAGAAAAGGGTAGCCTTATAACTAGGAGTCGCACGCTAGACGGTAGTCTAGAAGTTCACAGATTAGATGTTAGTGATCAATTACCCACAGGTGAATCACCAATCAGTTGCGGCGAGAAATTAACAGATCAGCAAAAGGAGTCCTTAAAAGTTTTATTGGACAAATATAAATCTTGTTTCTCGAGTGGATTAAAAGATCTTGGATTTACGACGGAAACTGAAATGGTGATTCAACTGGATGACCCTGAACCCGTCGTCTACCGTCCTTACCGTTTGTCCTTCACTGAACGACAATTAGTTCAAAGTATGATAAGTGAGATGTTGCATAGTGGGATTATAAGGGAGTCTAATAGTCCTTACGCAAGTCCTATAGTCCTCGTCAACAAAAAGTCTGGCGAGAAGAGGATATGTGTAGATTATCGCGCTCTAAATAGAAAAACAAAAAAAGAGCACTACCCTCTCCCTCGTATTGAGGACCAGTTAGACCTATTATCTGGAAGTTCTCTTTTTATTACCCTCGACTTGGCTTCTGGCTACTACCAGATCCCAATAGCTGAGGGTTCTAGAGAGAAAACGGCTTTTGTGACCCCTCAAGGTCAGTATGAGTATAATAGGATGCCCTTTGGGCTAGTAAACGCACCATCCGTATTTCAGCGTACAATGAATAAAATCATACAGAATTCACCCGCTTCATCTTATACATTGGTGTATATGGATGACATATTGATTCCTGCCAAGTCATTCGACGAGGGCATGGTACGGTTAGAGGAGGTGCTGCGATTACTAGCAAAAAGCGGTTTGACGCTCAAAATGAGTAAATGCCATTTCTTTTATGATACAATAGACTACCTCGGGTATGAAGTAAGCTCAGAAGGTGTTAGACCAGGGTCTCTCAAAACAGAAGCCATACGCAAGTTCCCTTCACCGACCAATGTCCATGAGGTCAGGAGATTTTTGGGCCTTGCAAGTTTTTTTAGGAGATTTGTGGCAGGGTTTGCCTTAATAGCTCGCCCTTTGACTAGTCTATTAAAAAAAGACTGTCCTTGGAGGTGGAGTAGCGAAGAACAAGGGTCATTTGAGAAATTAAAACAAATCTTAGTGGAAAGGCCGGTCTTAGGGCTTTATGACCCTAATGCTCAAACCCAACTCCACACAGACGCGAGCAAGTATGGAGTAGCCGGTATCCTAATGCAACAAGATGACTCAGAGGTTTTTAAACCCATAGCTTATTATAGTAGGCAAACCAGTCCCGATGAACAAAAACTACACTCCTTCGAGTTGGAAACCCTCGCTATTATTGCTTCATTAAACAGGTTCAGGCACTATTTATTGGGTATCAGATTCACGATCATTACGGACTGCAATGCCCTGCGTACAACTTTAAGCAAACGCGATTTAGTACCGCGTATTGCTCGTTGGTGGCTGCAGTTTCTAGAATATGACTGTTCAATAGAATACCGTCCTGGTGACAAAATGGCACACGTAGATGCCTTGAGCCGGGGTGCGATAGGTAGTAGTTCGGACGTCGAACATGTGTTAGACGTACTTTTAGTTGATTCTGAAGACGTAGGACAGGTGTTAGATATATTTGCAATTGGTACTGATGACTGGCTTGCAACGGTGCAACAGACAGACGAAGAGATTAAAAATATAGCTGATACGTTAAGTGACACTAAATGTAAAGATGCCGTCGATATTTTCAAAAATTACAAGCTTGTAAATGGTCGAGTGTACCGTATAATTGACGAGAACACCATCCGCTGGGTTGTTCCAAGCGGAACCAGGTGGCAACTGCTGCAGGCCAATCATGATGACGTCGGACACTTTGGGTTTGACAAAACTTTGGCACGCTTACGATCAACTTACTGGTTCCCCAAGATGAGACGGTTCGTAAAAAAATACGTCTCAGCGTGCCTTAAGTGTGCACATCACAAGCTGCCAAGTGGTGTCAAGCCCGGTGAACTACATCCGATCCCCAAAGCTACTATTCCATTCCATACTATACATGCGGATCATCTTGGTCCGTTTATCCGCACTAAGCGCGGCAATACCTACATACTTGTAATCGTTGACGCGTTTACTAAATTTGTTGACATCACGGCTGTGCGAAACACAAAATCGGCTACAAGCATTAGAGTATTCCGAGAGCATTTTAGTTACTTTGGCGTACCAACCCGCCTAATAACAGATCAAGGGACAAGCTTTACCAGTGGGAAGTTTAAGGCATTCACTCAATCATGCGGTATTAAACACGTATTGAATGCCGTTGCCACACCCCGAGCGAATGGCCAAGTGGAACGGTATAACCGAACCATTTTGGCGGCGCTCGGGGCAATGAATCACGACAAACCAAATGGCTTATGGGATGAGCATTTACCAGATATGCAGTTAGGCATCAATACAACTGTACACGCCACCACTAAGAAGACTCCAGCTGAACTTCTTTTTGGTCGAAACCTAACTAACCCATCCGAAGGTATGTTAAATGAGGTTATAAACGAAGTTACGCCTGAGATTGAGGAAAATCGAGATGACATGAGAGCTAGTGCAGGTGAACTTATTAAGACACAACAAGACAAGGACAAGAAACGGTATGATAGGTACAGAAAGATGGGAATGCGTTTCAAAGAAGGTGATTTAGTTAGAGTAATAAGAGCTGCGACAGGTATAGAAGGGCAGTCAAGGAAACTTGAACCTAAGTGTAAGGGTCCCTACAGAATTAAGAAGGTACTCCCCAACGATAGGTTTGTGATCGAGGATACACCTCTCACAAAGACTAACAAAAGGTATGAGGCTATAGTAGCCATAGATAAAATATTTCCATGGGTTTGTTTTAACTTTAATGAACCCGTATCAGCCGATTGTGAATCCACGCGTAATGATAGCGAATCCGAATCTGGAGACTTGTAAGTAAATGTAAATAAAATGTTTATACTTAAGATTTGTAAATAGATGTCTATAGAAGTTAAACCTTTGTCAAGTTGGTTGCGGCTGATTGCATTTGAGTAACGATTTCTAATGTTTCTACTAATGATAATACAGTGTTAGATCGATGATTGTGTCATGTATCATCTAAATTAGTTCATGTCCACCTGACTGAAATATTTGCTGGTCAACGTCATGGACTAGCAAATACTGATTCATCAGTTAAGGTAATGGACTGATGAATTAGTGTGAGGTGTCAGGTAACGGACGCCACACATTTTAGTCACTAAAGCAGTAGTATATCTGGTGGTCAAGGTCATGGATCAATAGATATGCTACTAATGTTAAAGAAGTTAATTAAATGAAGGATGTCAGGTAACCGACACCCTTTAAAGTTATAAATGTTTTATCAATCATTGGCATGAAATAATGTAAGCAATTTAAAAGGAAATTGAATAATATAACTATGGTATTTAAGAACTTTAGTTGAGCTTAACTAATTAGACCCTAAGTTTATTTAAAGTGATTTATACTGAATGTAACTGGTAATTATATAAATGAAAGAAGAAAAGTCATAATGATGCCCTTATAGTTAATATAATAATATTTATACTGTTTATAATTAGGTAGGTAACCTAAACTATGTATAGTTTTTTTTTCTCTTATATTTTTTGTTGTTTTGTTATTTAGTTTCGCATATACAATTTTAGAGACATTTTACTTTATTTATCTTCTTTGTCAAATTTATGTAAGACAACGAGGGACTCGTTGAAAAGCGGATGGCCGAGTTGTTATAAATATTTAAACATTATTACTATGATTTACCGTTTGTTAAATTATTTATAGAAACTATTTCATAAAACTATATGATTTAATAAAAGTAATTGTACTGACTTCTTGTGATTGGTCGACGACAACAACCAATCACAAGCAGGGAAAAGGAGGGAAAAATAGGGAACGGCGGTCAACCGATGGTACGACCGGTCATTCGTTGTTCGGCATGAGCACTAGACAGTATTGTCAATTTTGGATTTACCTATGTACTACAAGTCCTAGTTGTATCGTTGTAATTTGGAAGAATAAATTATATATTTAAAATTACTGTAAGTGTTCTACATTAAAGCTCCTCACTACTGAGTTGTGAACCAGTACGGTTTACAGTAATAACCGTAAAACTAAACAAAGTGTCATTTCGCGGCCAGATACTGTGAGTGTTGTGTGTCGGGAACAGGTGCGAGAAAATAGTGAGTCAGTGAACAGTGGTACCGCAGGTGCGCGTAGTAAAAGACTGCGAAGGAGGGTAGACCGTTTTGTCTGCCAGTAACAACTTACCCGCAAAAACTTCAGTTACTCCGTGACCATGGCGCTTGCAACAGTGACGAAATATCGGAAACTCAAAAATAAGGTACATGGTAGAAATCTCGTAAATAACTAATCTAATGTTAGTGATCATGAAAGTTTAAAATAATATAATATAATAACAATATGAATTATTTTATTATTACTAATGAAATGTATTTCGTACTGTATCGTATACCCAACAAACATCACAGTTTATTGTGTAGCCTTTTAAAATATTGTACTTACCTATAACTTGTAATCATAAAAAATATTGTCTGTAAAAATACATACAACAACTGGTGACATGTTAGTATCTATACTCTGTATTAGTTAGTATTAGTAATATACTAGTAACTAGATTCTCACATGCAGCGTATTCTACGAGGACTGATAAATTGATCTATCTTTTCTCGTAAGAATGACTTTTTTCATGTGATGGATGGCAGACGAGCAGACAAATCGCCTGATGGTAAGCGATTGCCATAGCCCATAGACAGCCGCGACACCAGTGGAGTCACAAATTCTCTGCCAACCTTTAAATACCCTTTCTCCCGGATTGGGCCACAGGTAACCTCACACACGCAGCGAAACACAGCACAGTGCGTTTTCTCGTAGGGCATTCTTATTTTTGAAATCGGTTTATTTGAGTTTTAGTTTAAGCGTTACATAGGTACCTACTTAGACTGATGGTAATAAAACTATTGCCACCTTATTACAAATCGCGATCATAAGTTATTATCGTACTAAATCTCATGCCATCCCGTTCCAACACGCAATGTTAAAAGGGACTACAACGAGTTTTATTCCGAAACTTTTCTTAAATCGCGTTTTGTAATAAGGGGGGTATGAATATACAAACAAATACCTATTAAACAGCACTGTAAAGAATACCGCTTCATTTTGTGGTTTTTGTAGTAGGTACTCACTAAATATTTTAGTTATACTTTTGAAAGGTAATCACTCCACGAGCGTCCACGGTCTCCCAGTGGCGTCAACTCTAAATTAATTAAGAAATGGACATTAATTTTTAATCCCGCTGCTGCAACCCAGACGTAGTCAAATAACAAGCTTAAATAAATAATGATATAAATTAAAACCTACGTATAATTAAAATCAGCGAAGTGGATATAAATAACACTTAGCACAATTCTGTTTTGAAACAAATAATTGGTTTTACCTAATTATGATCTACTTAACAAAATTATTTTACATAATTAATTAAGATATTAAATAAACCAAAAAGTTTATTATAGAACTGAGAATGATGAAATGCTAATGAATCTTAACGTACCTACTTAAATTAAAAATATGAGTGGTCTACGGCCGCCCGCGACTTCGAATGCATGGAGTAAAGTCTTTGCGGTAAAGTCTCATAAATTCCGTAATACGTAGTGTTGGCCAAAATAGAGAGCAACTCACCTCTTTCTCCTAACTGCCGAGCTGGAGCAATGCCGGCGCCGGCGGAACCACTGTTTGCTTTCTGATTTCGTACTAAGGTAACTCCACGCTAAGGTTCACAATTATCCGTAGGCCTTGAAAGAATATGATCCGAAACACCAGGCACTGATTCGCGGCGATAGCTGCCGCTAGGACGGGATGCTGGAGAAGACCGTTGATTCGTTGAAGATGATGATGGTGATTCACACCACTCCTCCTTTGAAGCTCAACAGCTTCGGATCGGAAGGAATTGCACTAATTTGGCCACAGATTAAAAAGGATTTAGAAAAATACCAAACTTCCTTCCAAATTGTGTTGCTTTGTCGTATTTGAAAAAAGAACATGAAAATCTCTCTTTCGGTACGAAACATTCCGTTTTAAGCGGATGTCTCCTCCTGGGGCGTCATTACCTATATAGTGCAGGAGGTGCGGTGCACCCGGGCGCCGGGTGTAAGAGGGGGCGCCAAGAACCGCTCGCAATAATAGCCTCCAGGTTATCGCTTCGCAAGGAAACGA
>CM032467.1:28013162-28033774 GCA_019059595.1 Marasmia exigua | reverse complement strand
AGAGGGTTTTGGTATAAATGCAGAGTTTTCCTTCTCTGGGTGCTGATGATCATGCCAGCAGCTTTACCTAAGTCGCCTTTTACGACACCTCGGTAAGAGTGAGGGTGGCCTATTCTACTCTGCTGGGGACCACACGGCCACGATTTTACGGACTAATTTGCATAATTGAAGAATGTATAAGGATGTCAAAGTAAGAATTTTCAAGCTTTTATAATTTGGTCTGCAACGTTCCATTTAGAGCAACAGTTTTTTTTAATGAAATGTTTATTTTTTCAAAATAATTTAATGATAGCTTTATTTAGAACAGATTTTAATAGTTCTTACCATGGAAGAGCCACGCTTCAGAAATACAGGGTAGAATCTAACAGAGCACCACGGCATTATAGAAAACGTGCGTAATACAGCCAACGATGTATTACGCCAATCTGAGGTTAAGGGAAGCTGGGATGGCTGGCAAAAAATGAGTAACTAAAAACGTTAAAAAAAATCTACGAAGAAAAAACCGCCTTCAAAAACCACGAACTAAAAGGTGTGAAATAAAGTTTCTTTTCCGTATTTTTTTTTATTTAAACCGATGTCATGGTTTCTAAGAAGAAATTTTCGTACGCCGTAGAGTTTCAGGCTACCCCATACTGATCGATTGAGATGAGCCATTATGTATAGGTATTTATTTTATGGATGTAGTCGTAACGTGGACGTTTCTATTTCCGATTAGACATGCAACTATGCAAGTAGCAGCCCTACCAGCTTATAATAAACGATTATTAATACCGTCTGAACATCGTTTGATAGTACAACTGGCGTGGCAGCAAGCCAATTGGGTGTTCCCCTTTCTTTCTTTAAGATAAGCATTTGTATGATCTTGCTAGTCTAAAGTGTGACGTCGATTGCGAATCCATTTTTTTAGAACAATGCATGTATGACAGACCGCGGCAGACCGAGGCGAGGTTGGCGAAATGAACTATATTTGTATGATGAAAAGATTGCGCAGGAAATATCGCATGTTATTAGGGGAGAGTCGGTTATATTGTACCAGTTTTCAGTTTTATCAAAATATCTCGTTTCTATATTTATGAAAACAAACTATTTATCTGATACCACATAGCTTGGAATCTTTTTTAACTTATACAGCAAAATCAACACCATAGTCTTAACAGTTTTCTTAAAATACGAGGTTTTCTAGAAGCTTTCTTTCGGTACAATTAACCCGACTCGTTCGGTTATTCGTACCACTGGTCTGGCAAATTGTACCAACAAAAGATAAGGGACTCATTGTCATCATTAACGATGAATTCACACATACACATTATTATAAAATTAGTTTTAATTAACTTATATCTCTTTAAATAGTAACATTCTTATGTACCTATATGAAAATAATAAAATAAAATTACCTATCCAAAAACCGAACGAAATTAAATATTTAGCAAACTTAAATCTCTTAGTTGTAAAGTTGTACGATTAGGTTTTAGTAGAAAATAATTTGCATATTATTATAAGCACTATTTTTGTTAATCAATAAATTATTATTAATTTTAACTGAGATCAAATCCTTTAGGAACTTTTTTTACATAGTGTGTTTTTAGTTTAAACAATTGTCGCAAATATCAGGATTAGAAGTACAGGTTTCGTGAACCCACCTACCACAACGAACGCACTGAATCCAGTCAACATTCCATCAACACATATTCCACACACACACGTAACGTATAGATATAAATCAAGTAGTTCGGTAAAATGTACCAGTACATTTAAGCAAACTATTGGTGGTACATTTTATCGAACCACCCGATTTCGAAAACAAGTGTTTATCATGAGATAACCTAAAAGTCTAACACCATCATTATAATAGAATTTATAAGGTACTGAACTCTCCATTTAATAAAAAAATATAGCAAACATAAGAATTGCCTTTTAATTGAGAAATATCCTTACGTACTCAACCGAAATATTCCATCAACCATTAACAAAATTTATTTTTCTCGCCCAAACTAAGTACACTTGCCAGACGCCATCATAAATAGAAATGTAGTAGGGGGCTCTGTCAGCGCATATTTTTGTGTTGCCAGGATAAAAAAATATTGATGTTTAGTAGGAAATTTTGAGGTGGTACAATTTAACAAGCAGTGCAATATACCAGACTCTCCCCTATAAGTTAATAGGAATATAGAAGTCGAATGAGAGATAATATAATATATATTTAATACACATACATTAATAGTTAAATCTAAAATACAATAAATACTTAATGACACACTTATGTATACTATTTTCTTTTGTATAAAGCGTAAGGCGACTCCTCCTCTCTTTTAACTTTGCCGTGCCCGACAGGGTCTATAATGTACTTATTACTATGTATCTTTTTTACCACCTTTTGTAACATATGGAGTGCAATAAAGAACATGAATATGAGATTTATATAAATTTGTAAAAATAAATGACGAACTGGATATTTATATCACATCTCGAGAATTAGGTTCCAGGTCATTTAATAAATAGAGCAAAAAACGGATAGCTGACAGGGCAGAAAAATCTCATGTGGGACCTAATAGGACGAAATCTGATAGGACTTATCTATCTAGGGTATTACCATACCAATCTGTCAATCGAGGGCATGGATCAACATCGATCAAAGTTGTTCGACTGATCTGGTAGCTTTAATTGATCGACGAATACCGTTCGACTAATCAATTGATTGATTCCATCGGTCTACGTTGATCGATAGGTCTAGCTAGAAGCTATAAGTGATCAACGGATACCGTTAGATAGATAGATAGATATACTTTATTGCACAAAATACACAACTTAAGTACTAGGCATTACAGAAATTTTGTGTACAATTTCGGCGGTCTTATCGCTAAAAGCGATTTCTACCAGACAACCTTCGGGTAAAGGACATTTGATAGTAGAGAGGGGGTAGGGGGTGCAATATTCAATAAGGAAAAAAAAAAAAAAAAAAGAAACTGTAAATGTTAAAATATAACTTATAACCCTAATACATAAATAAAATACAGTATTATAAACTAATAAATAAGTTATGCTCAAATACATACACATAATGTTGTGAGATTGATATCAGAAAAAGAGAAAAATAATAATAATATGATAATCAAATGGATCTAAGATGGACCATCGACTACAGGCTGCCGATAACAGGACGATTGTAAAAAAGTTAATGGGATGAGGAAGAGTGAAGAAGAGGGTGTTGAAGTTGCAAAAAGTGAGTTTTGACTCGGGCTTTAAAAATAGGCAATGATTGAGACTGTCTTATGGATAGGGGTAAGGAGTTCCACAAACGGATGGACTGGACGGTAAAGGACTGGGTATAGAAATGAGAGGAGTGAGGGGGAGTCTTCAGGCGAAGATGTTTGGACGACCGCATATGGCCCTGGATGGGCTGCAAAAACTGGAAGCGCTGCCGAAGGTAGGGTGGTGATTTTGGGCTAAATAGTATTGTATATAAAAGGGAGAGAATGTGGGAGTCACGACGGAGACGTATAGGCAGCCATTGGAGTCGAGATCGATACTCGGAGACGTGGTCATATTTACGCAGACCGTAAATGATCCGGATGCAAAAATTTTGGAGACGTTCGAGCTTATTGAGAAGGTTTTCATTTAGGTCCGAGTAACAGCAATCTGCGTAATCAAGAATGGGAAAAAGAAGAGCTTGTACAAGTGCAATTTTGGTGGGTATGGGTATAAAGTTACGTAGTCGATTAAGAGCTCAAGCTGCAGCGAACATTTTTTTACTAACCTGGGTAACCTGTGTTGTCCAGGATAATGTGCTATCGATGTGTATACCTAAGTTTTTAACAGTCTTACTGAAGGGAATTTGGACACCGTCAAAAATTATAGGTGGCAAGGCACTCCAGTTGATCCTGGGAATTAGCCTAGCACTTCCAACAGTGATAACCTGCGTTTTGTCAGGGTTAACCATGAGACCAAACGACCGACTCCAGGTTGAAATCAGGCTTAGGTCAGAGTTAATCATTTGTATAGTGCTGGAAAGGTTATCAAGGCTACCCTGACTATAAATTTGGAGATCGTCTGCATATAAGTGATAAGAAGAAGAAAGGTGATGGGTAATTGAATTGATGAAAATAGCAAAAAGGAGAGGAGACAGAACGCCACCTTGCGGCACGCCAGCACGGATATCACACCATGAGGAGACAGAGTCTTCTGCGCAAATGCGCTGCCGGCGGCCATACAAGTAACTACGAAACCAGTCAGTAACCGTTGGAGATATGTTAAGAGAATGAAGCAAACCAAGCAAGATGTCAAAATCTACTGTGTTGAAGGCGTTACTGAAATCAAGTAGCGCTAAGACGGTAAGATGCTTATTATCCATGCCCTGTCTGATGTCGTCGGTGATTTTGACTAAAGCTGTGGCCGTGCTATGACCTGGACGGAAACCGGATTGGAATGGATTTAAAAGTTGGTTATCGGACAAGAAAGTGGTGAGCTGCTGATGTACGACCCGCTCCAGGACTTTGGAAAGGAAAGGCAGGATGGATATAGGTCGATAATCAGAATATGCGGAGGGATTCGACTTTTTAGGGAGGGGAGTAACCTGTGCGTCCTTCCAGGCAGCGGGAAAGGTATTCGTGGATAAAGAGTGGTTGAGGATGTGAGTAATAATAGGAGTAAGGAAGTCAAGGAGAGGAATGATCATATTACGGCTGACGCCATCACTACCGATGGCGTTAGAAGCGATGGAGAGTATGTTCTTCTTAACATCACAACCGGTTACTTGACTAAAAATGAGACTAGAATTGTTATGGATTGGAAGACTAGAAAGCTGATGTAAAGTATTTGCTTTTGTTGCGTCACCGATGGACGAAGACGTTGAGAAATGCTTATTTAAAGATTCGATGTCGATATTTTTAGTAGAGAAGTTATGACGAGTTCTTCCAATTCCAAGTGACTTAAGGAATTTCCAGACTTTAACAGGGTCACCGTTTTCCACGGATTTGTGAATATGGCGTCGTTGAGCGTCTCTACACAACATATTGCAGCGATTCCGAAGTAATTTATATTTGTCGCGGTTTTTTTTCGGACGGGTCCATTTTATACTTTGTCTTAGCAGCGTTTTTCTTATCGATGTGTGATTTTAGGTCCTCAGTCAGCCAGGGTGCAGGTGCGTGCTTCATCTTGACTGGTCGAACAGGAGCGTGCTTATCATACAGTTGTAAGAGGAGTGAGTTAAAGAGGGTGATTTTGTCATCCACACTTTCAGCATCAGCAACCACGGACCAGTCAATATGAATAGCGTCGTGTTTAAGATCTTCAATGTTCATGCCACCAAAATTGCGTTGAAGGAGAATTTTCGCCTTAGATTTTGGAGGTCGGATTTTATACGACAGAAAGAGAAGGTCATAATAAGAGAAAGCATCTGCGTGGCATTGGCCGTGCTGAGCCACATGGTCAGCGGAAGAGACAATCATGAGGTCGAGGAGAGATGGGGCACAGTTTGGAAAGAAATGCGTAGCGTTAAGGGGGAGAAGATGTAGATTGCACGAGTCAATGACGGATCTAAGGCGAGTGGACCGGGAATCCTGTTTGAGAAGACAGGTGTTGAAATCTCCATCAGTATGGTATGACTGTATAAGGGAGTCAGATCCTCAAGCAGCTTTTCAAGCGTAGAGAAATAATCTACCCTTAAAGAAGGACTGTAGAAGACGCCGAGAAGAAGTTTTGTATGGAAGAGAGTTAGTTCTAGAAATAGATATTGGGCTACGTCTGAAGAAGAAGTAGGTGGAGAAATATCAACTATGGTGAAAGGAATGTGAGCCCGGATGTAAATAGCAACACCACCTCCGGATCTGACAATGCGATCGTTCCGCACCAGCTGAAAACCTGGAAGAGAGTAGGAAGTGGAGGGAAGGCAAGGATTTAACCAGGTCTCCGACACAAGAACAGCGTGAATGTTCCTGTTGTCAAAGGACGCCAGCATATCAGGATAATGGGCAGGGATACTCTGTGCATTGATATGGACAAGGTTAAGATTCTTTGGGACATTGGAGAAAGTGGTATCAAGCACATCAGGCAGGGGAAGTATAGTGGAATGGAAACTATCGTTGGTGGAGGAAGAGGAAAGGGAGACAAAATGGTCATTTTCGTCGCAGTCACTACTATGATCCATTTTATAAATTAATATACAATAAATAAATATAATATATATACCTAATAAAAAATAAATTAATAGTTATTATAAAAAATAAGTAGGTACTTATGAAATATTACACTATTATCAGTGCACTTTTACCCACCAGCTGCATTTAGAACATAAACCAAACAAAAAAAAAATTAAACACAAAACATAAAAAAAAAGAAAATCAAAACAGATTCACTAAATTAAATATTTCAAGCTCAAGTCAAGTTTTTGAGCGAAGCAGCAACGAAACGCAACTTGTGAACTGTCACTGTCAGTGTCAATATCACCTGCCAGTCAACCCAACCTAACTTGTAAACAAACATTTTAAGTGGGTGGAATTTAAACAAAATATTTTAAAATACAGACAAATACGATTACAAAAGAAACAAATAAGTTACGAAACAAGCGGGTACAGACACAAAGAAAATCAACGAATTATTGAAGTGGACACAGACAGTAAACTGAGCAACATAATAATTACTTCTTTGGCCGCTTGGACCTAGCCGCCGCAACGTCCTGGTTCCCTCTGCCACTTGATGTCGTTGGGGTTGAGGCGCGTGCAGCTTGCGTCTGCTGGACAACCTTGTCGAGCTCGCTCATGGTTGAGACACGGTGGTGCTTGCCGTCCGCCGCCGCTACCACTATAACGCCGTTCCTGGTCCAGCATTTGGTTACTCCTACACGCTTTCGCGCATCCATGAACACTTCGTGGCGTGTTCTAGTTAGGAACTCCGAAATGGTTATGCCGGAGCCCTTAAGTGCTGTCTTGGAGAACCAGATTTTGTCACGGTCTGCTGTGTGGGAAAACTTCACCAGGATTGGCCTTGGTTTGTTACCTGCGGCCCGCCCCAGATGATGACAACGACTTATACTGTCAGGGGAAAGGTTTACTCTGAGTCGTTCCGATGCAACCCTTAGCACAGTTGCCCGTGCCTCCTCGCCTTTCACTTCTGCAACACCGTGGACCAACAGAAACTTCCGCCGCCCGTGCATCTCCAGCCTATCGCACTCTCGTGCTAAGAAGTCTGCCTGCTGCTGTAGATGCAATAACGATGTGGCTACAACTTCTTGAAACTGGCGAACTCAGCAGATAGGGTTGTAACCGTCGGAGAAGGGGAAGCTTTCTCTAAGCTCCTTGGAATTCAGCCAACTGGGATGAAAACATCTTCTTCATGTCGCCGATTGTGTTGTTAAGTGACTCCATCCTGGTTGCTATTTCACTTTGCTCGTAATTTTTAAATAAAGTGATTTTGTGTTGTGTTTCTTATTAAGGATAAGCTAGCAGGTACTGCACATTAATATTTTAGCACATTTACAAATAAATTGTTGTGTTTGATATTTTTAAATTATTTCCAAAAAAGCTAATATCTATAACACGTCTGTACAGGTTTGCGCCTACCCACAAAGTCTTATGTTAGAATATTATATCAATCAACGTTAACTTATCCATTTTATATCGATTGATAGATATCAAATTCGACATTTACATAGACAAATGTATGGAAATCTTTCATTCGACTCCTTTGTCGAGTGTACGAGAAATGGGCTCGTGATAGAAACTTTCCATTGACGCGACATGGACTTAATCTATTCATTACATAGACATTCTACTATCGATCAATGCCTTCGATCTTCGATCAATCGATTGATCTAGTCTCTAAGAAAAGGCCTAGTACTTTGTCGAAACAATGAGAAGCCTGCATCAACTGCCGAACGAAAGCCTCTGGTCATGCTGCTCTACATCTGGAAATCTTTTCATCCCAAGCTTTCTTCATCTAGTCACTGGTAGCTTCTTTCCAAAAGATACCAGTTCTACAACTGGAAGGAACCCCTACATTGCCTTTTTCACGTACAATTATATAGACTGCTCCTACAAACCTACTAGCTTTTCTAGTCTCTACCATGTAGCTTTATTTTGTGGATCGGTTTGGCTACAGCAGTACTAATCCGACCGATACGAATTAGAGACCAAGTCAACAAAAGAAACCCGTACTCCTTTCTAAAAGGCTGGCAAAACATCGGCGATCTCTCTGATTTAGCAGATGCTCATGAGCGGCGGTGAAGAGTATCAGTATCACGCAGGGCAAAGGCCTCCATCATAGAAATCAAATCATCCCTACTATGATGGGATTAGGCTTAATCACCACGCTTGCTAAATGTGGATTGGTTATCACACACCTGAGCTATGTTCGAAAAATTCAAATCAATCATTCACCGGCGTGAAACAGTGCATGCGCTGTGTTTCGCTGCGTGAGTGAGGGTACCGGAGGCCTAATCCAGGGGAAAGGGGGTTAAAAGGTAAGCAGCGCACTTGTGACACCACTGGTGTTGCAGGTGTCCAGGGGCGGCGGTAATCGCTTACCATCAGTCTGCCACCTATATCATAAAAAAATCATACTTTTTGCTCGACCCGGGAATCGAACCCAGGACCCCGAGATCTCTGCCCAGTACTTAAACCACTAGACCAACATGGCGTTATACGGCGGTGAATACTTAATATCAAAAATCTTGGTCATCATCATCATTATCATCATCAGCCTATCGCAGTCCACTGCTGGACGTAGGCCTCTCCAATTGTTCGCCACTGTGATCTATCCATGGCTTCTCGCATCCAGCTCTTGCCAGCCATCCTGCGCAGATCGTCCCCCCACCTAGCCAGAGGGCGCCCTACATTACGTTTGCCATGACGCGGTCTCCACTCCAGAACTCGTTTACCCCATCGGTTGTCGGTTCTGCGGTTAATATGGCCAGCCCACTGCCACTTAAGCTTGCTAATCCGGTGAGCAATGTCGATAACTTTGGTTCTCTGCCGGATCACCTCATTTCGGATTCGATCTCGGAGAGAGACGTCGAGCATTGCTCGTTCTATAGCCCGCTGTCTTAATCACAAAATCTTAGTCACAAAAAATAAATTAGTTCAAGCAATAATCATTTGTAACATATGTAATAAATGAAATAATATTATTACTTGTAAATATGTAAATCTAAATCTTCACCCACATCATTAAATAGTTCGCCGAAAGTTTTACACCTTCTGAACTTTTAATATCTCTCGTTATACTGAAATAACACATCATAGAAATGTTCAAATAAATTACTTAAAGTAAAAATATAGCACAAAGTTTATATTTTATTACGCACAATATGTCAGGACGAGTATATATCGTAAACGACAAAGATAATCGAGACGGCACAAGACGGCCATAAGTCATTTAAAGCCAGGCCTACAATGAACTTGAAGTTGACTGAATCGGAGTCCCCCTCCCATACACACGAACTTTGTGTCTCCTTATGTTTGACGCGACAGGTGTCTAATTCGTTACGGAACTGGTTCATTGTAAACCACCACACAGGGGTGCTTACGCATTGATGAGTGTTCTGATAAAGGACATATAATGTGGGAGAGCAACGCTTCGGCATGTATGGACCAGCCCACATAACACCGGAAGCAATGTGTGAAGGTGCCGGGGGTCCAATCCAGGGGATTCGAAGAGAAGATCGTGAATGCGTTGCCGGCCTTTTAAAATAGAATAGACTCTTCTCATGAAGGTTCCTACGTCGTAGTTCATAATCCTCCAACCGATTAGGGCTACGCCGGCCGATCGTAACGATCAGCCACGTACTTAGGATATATTATAGTGTTCAAGTGTGTGTGCAAACACAAGTGCACTCTCTATTCCCTTACCCTCATATTCCGATAGGACACCATGTGACGGAGAGGGATTGGGCGCAGCCAACAACCAACTTAATGTGCTTTCCGAGGCACGGGGGTACAAGACCGCCGACTTCCAGACTCCGGGCTAACACTTAAAATTTCTTGCCGAAAACATAGGTACAAATTTTTGGCCAGACCCAGGGTCGTAGTTATACTTGTAGGAACACCATCCACGTACAATATTTATATTTCAGTACACTTAAGTAATAAAAATCAAACATTTCTACATTTTCCATATAACACTCTCATAAAGTGAGTAATATCATTATATCACTTGATATTTTATCTGGCAGTATATTGCTAACAAATCAGTTAATATTTTACGTCCTGTATAAATTATAGTTTAACGCGCAGAATCGACAGCTTTATGACTGAGCTGGATTATCGGAAACATATCATTTGACATGTGTTTTGTTCAGTAGTTTATTATCGATTCACAAAGAGTTTGGATTTTTGCATGAACGAGTAAAATAAATTATGAGATCCGCAGGAGAACTAAGGTCACAGACATAGCCCAAAGGATTGCATGCCTCAAGTGGCAATGGGCAGGACACATAGCGATGAGAACAGACGGCCGTTGGGGCGGAAAGGTCCTCGAGTGGAGGCTACGTACAGGATTTTACAACCGTGGCAGGCCCCCCACAAGGTAGACCGACGATCTGGTGAAGATCGCGGGAATCCATTGGATACGGCCGGCACAGGACCGATCTGTGTGGAGAACATTGGGGGAGGCATATGTCCAGCAGTGGACGTCTATTGGCTGAAATGATGAGTGAAATAAATAAATAAATTTATACAACATCTTATACATTGACCTAATTCCGTGCTAAGTAGCTTAAACACCAGTGTTACGGATATCAGACAATTGAGGAATTACAAATATATATGAAATACATATGTTACACCCAGGCACTGAAAAAACACAAGTGCTCATTACACGAATGTCAGTCCGTCTTGATAGTCCAAGGCTTTGCCGAATACCTATAACCTTTCTCCACAGCGGCGTTTTCTAATCGCCCAATTGATGACGGAACGTCGCTTTGTTTTTTAGTCGGTATGTCTCTGGGTGCCTACCTAGAGTAGAGGCCGACATTAACTCTGATGGCCCCCGCTATCTCGGATATGCATAAGGCAAGCATTTAACTTGAATGTCCTGACAAGCTACATACCTTGATAGCATTTTATATTACAATAGTTATTTACGAGATTTCTACCATGTACCTTATTTTTGAGTTTCCGATATTTCGGCACTGTTACAAGCGCCATGGTCACGGGGTAACTGAAGTTTTTGCGGGTAAGATGTTACTGGCAGACAAAACGCGGTCTACCCTCCTTCGCAGTCTTTTACTACGCGCACCTGCGGTACCACTGTTCACTAACTCACTATTTTCTCGCATCTGTTCTCGATACACAACACTTACAGTATCTGGCCGCGAAATGACACTTTGTTTAGTTTTACGGTTATTACATTTTCGAATCAGTGGATTCCAGACATTTGACAATTTAAACCCATCCTCACGATTGAAATTTTTGTACTTTGTAATTTCAATCGCTTCCGTGACCATGACGCTTGCAACAGTGCCGAAATATCGGAAACTCAAAAATAAGGCACATGGTAAAAATCTCGTAAATAATTATTCTAATGTTAATGATCATGAAAGTTTAAAACAATACATTAGTACTAGTTGATACCTACTCTTAAAGAGTTGGTACCTACGTGTACCGCCCCGTTGGTCTAGTGTTTTAAGTAACGCCCCGTTGGTCTAGTGGTTTAAGTACCGGGCCGTGATCTTGGGGTCATGGGTTCGATTCCCGGGTCGAGCGAAAAGTATGTTTCGATTTTTTTTTACATAGCTCGGACTTGTGATCACCAATCCGTATTTGGCAAGCGTGGTGATTAAGCCTAATCCCATCATAGTAGCGATGACTTGATTTCTATGATAGAGGCCTTTGCCCTGCAGTGGGACAGTTTACAGGCTTATATTTTACGTTTTTTTAAATTTATTGCATAGGGTGGAGATCCAACTCACGACCTTTGGCGTATAAGGCGGATCAGTACCAAATGCGTCATCTGGCTAGTCAATATGTATTTGGTAAATGCAATGTGATAAATACGATAGATGGCGTACGGTTCAACTGAGATCCAAATTCCAAAGCATGTTCGTCCAATTAGGAGTGACATATTGTTACGTTGGCAGAGGAATTTCAAAATGTACTCGATTGAGGCTGGAAGCCGTCTTGTGACTCCAGTGTTAGTTGTATTACTTATAGTTATATTAAATGTAAATAAATAAATAAAATAAATATTTCAAAACATCCCACACATTCATCTGACTCCGAGATAGGTATCTCAAGCACCTGTGTTACGGATATTAGAACCTACAGCGGAATTCCAAATCTAATATATAAAATTCTCGTGTCACAGTTTTCGTTGCCATACTCCTCCGAAACGGCTTGACCGATTTTGATGAAATTTTTTGTGCTTATCCGGTATCTATGAGAATCGGCCAACATCTATTTTTCATCCCCCTAAATGTTAGGGGTAGTCCACCCCTAAATTTTTATTTTTATTTTTTAGACAAAATTTTTAATTTCTCTTTTTTAATGATACAACATACAAAAATACATACAATCCTCAATTTTCACCCTTCTACGATCAACCCTTTTATTTATATGGCAAAACAACGTTTGCCGGGTCAGCTAGTATATACATATAATTATTGTAAATACATAATACATAGAATGAACACTCATAGTTGATAGCAATTGTCTACCATCTATAAAATCCAAACGCTAGGAATCCTTTGGAATGACGGCGTTATGCCAAAGATTTACTCTCGAATTAAGATTGTTCGAATCGGGTACTAGCCTCTGTAATATTAATCTAGAATACCCAACTCGAGATAAATGCAAAAGGTCCACCTAGTATTATATTAGCCACAGATACAACTATTTGTTTCCATTTCTTAATTCTGTGCTTGGCGCTGTGCCAGATGATCGATACATTTTGGCCATATGCCAGTCCATCTGGTGACGACGGTATAGGAAAAAAATCAAGCAGTGTTGCTACATTCGGTTGAGGAGTACCAGCATTATATTATCATCAGGCTTGCTCCTTGGTGTCATTAAGGTCACCCATAGGTCGCTTTTCGGGGAACTGGAAAGCCTAAAGAGATTTTCATGTTGAATAAACTGATAGTGTAGTAAAACTAAGTTTCCAAAGATGCTAGAATGCAGCAGGGATAAGTTTAGCGGAAAAATATTTATGTACAATATCGATTTTGGTTTTCATTTCCTATTGGGTGACGAGCAAGCGTGTTGCCTAAATAAAGGTTAGTTACAACGAAATCAACTATGAAATCTCTACCTCAGATTATTTATTTATTTTTTTTGGGAGACTAACAGCTAAATAATACACTAAAATTATATCAATCAGAAAAAAACAGAATCAATAATATGTCTCTACTAATGGTTGTAATAATAGATTCATCCTCAGCCCATTTAAGTCCCTACTGCTGGGGCACGGGCCTCCCTCAATCACATGAGGGGTAATTGCCACACTCACCACGCTTGGCAGACGGGTTGGCGAGGGTTTTGATATAAATGCAGAGTTTTCCTTCTCTGGGTGCTGATGATCATGCCAGCAGTTTTAACTTAGTCGCCTTTTACGACACCTCGGTAAGAGTGAGGGTGGCCTATTCTACTCTGCCGGGGACCACACGGCCACAACGAAATCAACTATGAAATCTCTACCTCAGATAGTTTATTTATTTTTTTGGGAGACTAACATCTAAATAATACACTAAAATTATATCAATCAGGTGTGCCGTCTGCTCATTTGTCCGCTATAATGTAAAAAAAACAGAAAAAAACAGTATCAATAATATGTCTCCACCAATGGTTGTAATAATAGATTCGGGGAACTAAATGTAATTTAAACATGCTGATGTGTTAGGAAACAGTAAACAAGTAAGAAATTATTTATTACAAATGGAGAGAGTGCCGCCATGTCACACTTAATCAGAATCCGAAAGAAATAAGTCGCTGATGTGTCGCCGGCTTTAAAGGGGATTGTTTGACTTTGCTTTTGTCGGTCGTGCGAATCCCTTCGATCCAGATGACTGATCTGTGTGGAGAACATTGAACATGTAATTTCCGAAGCACAGGGGTACAAGACCGCCAACTTCCAAACTCCGAGCTAACACAAAGAATTTGTTACCGAATTCATTATAGCCCGACCCGGGGATTGAAACCGGGACGTCTTGCGCAGCCGTCGCTTGAAAGTGCGACCCACCACCCACTGCACCATCGAGGCAGTCAAAGGCCACCTTATATTTCGCACCCATACCTAGCAACCCAGAAAATTATTGATGCAAAACCGTTCTGGTTTTTTGATCTAAGCGATAATAAAGTCAGATCCGGCTATTTACACATAATAACATTTTTAAAATATGAATTGATAGTAATATATGACTGCAGTTTATTTAGTCCCTGATTTTGAAACACGTGTAGTTTGCTCGTGGCCGATATTCATGGCTCATACAACATTTATAGAACCTAAGCTTATGTAGGACATACTCCTTAGTAACCAAAGTGTAGAAGATAACAGTGGGAGGGCAACGCTTCGGCATTAATGGGCCGGCTCGACCGGAGTAACACCACGTCCTTACAGAAAACCGGCGTGAAGCAGTGCATGCGCTGTGGTTCGCTACGTGAGTGAGGGTACCGGAGGCCCAATCCAGGGGAAGGGGGGGTTAAAAAGTAAGCACTTGTGACACCACTGGTGTTGCAGGTATTCATAGGCGGCAGTAACAGCTTACCATCAGGTGATCCGTCGGCTCGGCTGGCACCTATATCATAAAAAAAAAAGATTAAGGAGTAAATACATTCATGAGTGATACCATGTTCTCACAGAAAACCGGCGTGAAGCAGCACTGTGCAGTGTTTCGTTGCGTGAGTGAGAGTACCGGAGGCCCAATCCGGGGGAAAGGGGCTTCAAAGGCTGGCAGCGCACTTGTGACTCCACTGGTGCCGCGGATGTCCATGGGCGGCGGCAATCGCTTACTATCAGGTGATCCATCTGCTCAGCCACCTATCACATAAAAAAAAGATTTAGAAAAATATTGTACAGAAAAACCAACCTTAATCCAAACTAAACTTGATTTTAATATTGTATCTATCATTCTTAAAGATCTGACTGCCTCATTGGTGTAGTGGCGTGCGGGTTTCTCTTAGTTCGATTTTCGGGTCAGACGAAAATTTGTACCCGACTTTTTCTGTTGAGAAATTTCCAGTGTCAGCGCAGTCTGGAAAATGGCGGTCTTTTACCATCGTGCCACGAAAAGTGCGTTAAGCAGTTTACAAATTAATTACAAAAGAATGTACAAAGTTATACAACAAGGAAACATAAGTGTGCAGAATTTCGGAATGGAACTCCGAGCAATATATGAGTGACAATAACAAATGATGACAGACGCGTCTAATGACGTCATACGATGCTGATTACGTCACGTCACTCACAATTTTCATCGCACATAAAACATTTTCCACTGCCCAAACATCCGACGGAGAAATTATCGCAGCTATATACATAAGTATGTATGTGTGTTGGTATGTACTATGTTGATAAGGTACGCCAAATCGAGTGTTTTTATTTTGAAAAAGATACCAATCAATCCCTGACGCACTGTTGGTCTAGTGGTTTAAGTACCGGGCCGTGATCTCGGGGTCCTGGGAAAAGTATGTTTCGAATTTTTCGAACATAGCACGGGTTTGTGATCACCATTCCGCATTTGGCAAGCGTGGTTATTACGCCTAATCCCATCATAGTAGCGATGGCTTGATTTCTATGATGGAGGCCTTTGCCCTGCAGTGGGACAGTTTATAGGCTGATACTTGTAACCAATCAATCTAAAGTTATAATCCAGATACCGCAGGTGAAAGCTAACGTATAATTAAGTTGCTCAAAGGTTCCGTAACAATTAGTATGTATATATTTAAATAACTATAAGTTATTCTTATTAGTTAACTATTATTATTAGTTATTAACATCTGGTGAAGGTCAGAGGTCCGCCCGCACCCAATGGATTCCCCATTGGATGCGGGCGGCACAGGACCGATGTTTGTGGAGAACATTGGGGAGGCTTATCTGCAGCAGTGGATGTCTTTTGGCTGAAATGATGATGATTATGATGAAAACCACAAAAATTGTAATATTTTTTTTACGATTAATAAAATTTATAACTATTGATTGAAACCGATTTTAAGATTATTTACTTTTTAAGGTGGAAGTTCTCACCTTCACACAAAATTATGATAACAAAATAAAAAATAATACGTTTAACGCCCTGATAGTCTAGTGGGTTAAGTACCGGGCCGTGATCTCGGGGTTAGATTCCTGAGTCGAGTGAAAAGTATGTTTCGAATTATTCGAACATAGCTCGGATTTGTGATCACCGATCCGCATTTGGCAAGCGTGTTGATTAAGCCTAATCCCATCATAGTAGCGATAACTTGATTTCTATAATGGAGGCCTTTGCCCTGCAGTGGGACAGTTTATAGACTGATACTTTACTTTACTTGAGACGTCAAATGAAAGGGGGAACATTGTGGACTAGATATAAGCGCAAATACTATTCAATGGGTTTCAATTGTAACTTTAACACTTTCCTATTGTTGCCAAGAACGGTGTTCCAATGTCATCTATTTGAAAGAAATAAGAAAACGAGACAATTTTTCAAGATACTAAAAGTGCAAATAAAAATCTTGCGTTATTGTCAACCGAGAAAGCCGCCGACTTGACTTTTCTTCACGTTGCCTTAGAATTTTATCTCTATAAGTATTACCTTTCCAATTTAATTTCAAGCAAATAAAATACGAGCATATTTTTAAAGTCGCAACATTGGCTTTATGATATCAGCCAACAAAGGAATTCCTAATAGAAACCTAAATACACTGTGATATCTCAATGGTTGTTTTGACGCATCTCTCTTTATATGTATGATGAATTAAGTACTTTTAGCAAGTTGGATTAATAAAATAAAAAAGAAAATATATGTTCAATGTAAAATGGAACGGCGTCAATGTATGAGACAGTAAAACATTATATTACACGCAGACACTGGACTGAACACATGGATGTTCATCCCTACTTGGAATCTAACCTACGACTTTTGGCGTAAGAGTAGAGAAGAGAAGAGAATATGGACTGGCCCGATAGCGCATTCGTATTATGGCCAGTCCATATTCGCAACACAACAGTCACATCCCACTGACAGTCACCAAGTCTATCGAACCTGACAATTTTATGAGCTGGGACATCAAGTTACGAATGCTGGTATATCGGCCCAAGTTAGAAATATGTTTTGGAATTTTCAAATTTGGAATGAGATCCCATGTATTAAGAGTGACAGAAACAAATGACAGGACGAGTCTGACGTCAGAACGGGTGTGTACCACGAAGTTAACCTCCTTGGTGTGTACGGTGTTGACGTCACGTCACTCATATTTGATTTTCGAAACTAGTTTGTTAAATAAGTACGCAAAACTACTAGCAAATAATATATTTACTTACTAGCAGCTGCACCCCGTATTATTTATGTTACGATAAATAGTCTTCTTATTAGGTGTTATAAGTTTTAAGTGCAAATAGCAACAAAACGGTACCCTTATAGATTTGCCATGTCTGCCTGTCTGTCCGTTCGTCCGTATGTCACAGCCACTTTTTTTCCGAAAATATAATAACTATCCTTGTGAAACTTGATAAATAGAAACCGCATTACAATTTTTACACAAAAATAGGCCAAAGAACATTTCGGGGGGTCACCATACTTAGAACTGAAACTAATTTCTTTTCATCAAACCCATACGTGTGGGATATTAAATGGGTAGGTCTTTGAAAATGATGAAGAGGTAAGAGACGCTCCCAAAGTGGGTAAAATGTGCTCCCCCCCCATTCCCCCTCTTACTTCTACAATAAATAATCATAAAATATATGATATACATTACCATGAAAACTAACAAAAAAATTGGTTTGAACTAGATCTAGTAAGTAGTTTTTTTTATACATTATAAACCATACACCGTTTTACATTCCATGCATCTTAACTTGCTGCTACGGAACCCTTCATGGGCGATCCCGACTCGCACTTGAATGGTTCCGTAGCAGCAAGTTAAGATATTCGAGTATGCATCGTCAAGATTTTTCTATCGCGTCACCATCATCATCATTATCAAATCAGTCCACATCCACCCACTGCTGAATATAGGCCTCTTCTTACATATAAGTATAATATAGAAAATAACTATACGTTAATTGCGACCAATGCTAATATCTTCATTAGAGTTGAACAAACGCCAATCTATTTCAACGTCCGATCCGTATAAAAAACGTATCTTAACGCATTGGTCTCATTCTAAATGTGTCTACCGACTGACAACCAAGTAACTGATGGATTGTCTCAGTCTGAGTCGGTGAACTACACAGTACAGTTGGCTTTATTTTTAACACGTCTAGGGTGACACCTGCACTATTAGTCTATATCATTATTTGCCCGTTTTCTGGTCCGTTTCCTAAGAACTGAGGACGCACGCGCGTTAGCTGTTGCTAGCCATGCGACACGCATACGTCATAAGGCGGGGAGTAATGTGCGACCACGATCAGAAGGCACTTCAATGACATTGGCAGGGGGCGCACTGTGGTGCACTTTGTATGGGAGGGTGGAAAATATTAGAAATTACAATAAATAGTGTTTATTTGTTTCTAAATAGTATTGTTCAAGCTTTTTTTAAGTGATAATGGATATCGGTTATTTAGAAAAACATCATCAACAATCAACTTATATTATATCTAAATTAAATTAAGTTATTTACGAAAAGAAATAAAAAACAAATTATGAACTAACATGCCTAGAACATCGGAATAGAGTTCTGTCTGCTTTTTAATAAGCGAACACTTAAACTATTTATTAAATATTAAATATAACAAATAAATACGTCAACCAAATAGCACTATCATTGTAACAATTAAAAATAATTGTACAAAATAATTACTATTTCAAGAATAACGCCATCTAAGCAGACTTCTCAAGAACACTAATTACCCTATTCAGCGCCTTCTGTCGCCGTATTTCCAAACCAAAGCGTTAAATCAATATGTACGTATGACCTCTGTTGTCTAATGTCCGCAATGCATAGGAAAACATCTTTTAACAAGATTTACGTCTTCCACTCACGCATAGATGTCGCTACTGACTCACAAATAAAAAATATCGTCTACTATATCTTGGCAGTTAGGGCAGAATTATATTTATTTAATAACTTTGTAACAAAGACCTATTTTTCAATAACCTTTAGGACATTTCTAATTTAGTTCCTTTGAATTTTAACATCTACATTTCATCATCATCAGCACGCCATCTACAGGATAATCGATGTACTTCCCAAATATGGTATTCAGAATGCATTCAATTTCCTGTAAATTAGTTAATCTTCTCGCCGCTAGTAAGGCGACACTGTATCGTTGCATCGTCTATTTCTCTCTTATGTCTTGAGTTGAAAAGCAACAAAATACAAATAGAAATTCTAGAACAATTAACTTAACAAGGTTGTTTAAAGGTCAACTTTGGGCGGATGTGAGTTTTTTTTGAATAGAAGGAACATTCCAGACCTTTTAAGCAATAAATAGGAGTGACGGAGCCTCGCGAGGGACACATTCAAAATTTTAATTCTGGAAGACCCCTCGCTTGACCTAATTGTGTGTCCTAACCTTGAGTGTGTGCTGCAGAAGTTTTGAGGTGAAACATTTCGATTTGTCGTCTTAATCTTAACAAAAATAAGTGTTTGCTGTCGTTCCCCGTCTTGGGTAAGTACTCATATTGTCTTATTCCATAAAAGGAATAATCCAAGGAATCCTTCTGTAGGGCGTCCTTCATATTGCGAAATCGTTGTTATAGGGCCCTATGTACCGGCAAGAACCGAGACCAGTTTGATTCGTTGAGGTCTACATAGTCGACGGGAGCTTCCAAGTATAGAACTAACAGGCCACGCTGGAGGATAACAGAGTACCTGACACGACAGTTCTGGACCTGCCAAGGACTAGCTTCCGGAGGGCTGCGTCGCGCTTCCTCAATCATAAGTTAAGTCCCATACTTACCTAGAACAATCTTTTAAACCTAACACCGTGTTACGGTTGAGCTAGGTCAGACAGGCATTCCCACAATAATATGCAATAGCAGAGTTGTACTTCCCGCCAGCTGGATCCATACTTAAGACCCTTAATCTTAATTTAACTTAGTATTTGTCATACAAAAATCAATCATTGTGTAGATATAAAATGTACTTAATTTAAGCGTTCATCTTGTATTCCGGATTATATTGTAAAGGCTTAAGAATAAATTAATTGAAAAGGCAATAAAGTGTTTTCCTTCACACACCAAATAAAAGGCGCCCTGGGAATATAGTCTCTCGCTCTGGGGCTGAGTGGCCGGTGAGGTAGCCCAGAAAAAGGGGTTACAAATTGGCGACCAACTTTAGGGCAAGACTTGATTTGGTGGTGTGTGAAGGAGGCATAACCATTTTTTGGGCTTCACATGATGATATCGGTCCGGGAAACCTGCATGGTTTAAACTAACCGACCTATCTGATCTTAAGCCTTTTAAAAAAAAAAAAAAAAAAATTACCTTTCTTAAGCCCTTTTTTAAAAAAATTACCTTTCTTAAGCCTTTTTAAAAAAAAAATTACCTT